>CAAKMY010115644.1:0-18052 GCA_901111285.1 Corrigiola litoralis | reverse complement strand
GGGGAATCAACATTCAATCTGAAAGGAATTTCTTTACTTCCAGAAAAAGGAAAAATTGGTTCAGAGGATCAAGAAAATTTTAAAAAATTTTTAGTTGATACAATCATAGCGGATTCCGCTATAAAACAAAAAAATAAATCTATTGGAATAAACGAAATTAGTAAAAAAGTGCCTCACTGGTCATACAAATTAATTGATGATTTAGAACAACAAGAAAGCGAAACTGAAGAAGACGTACCAATGGATCATGAAATTCGTTCAAGGAAATCTAAACGTGTAGTCATTTTTACGGATAATCAAGATAATTCCATTACTTCTAATACCACGGATAAAGTGGATCAAACAGAGGAAGTGGAAGTCGCTTTGATACGTTATTCGCAACAATCAGATTTTCGTCGAGACATAATCAAAGGTTCGATGCGTGGTCAAAGACGTAAAATCGTTATTTGGGAACTCTTTCAAGCAAATATACATTCACCGCTTTTTTTAGACAGAATAGATAAATCTTCGTTTTTTTCTGTTAAGATTTCCAGACTAATTAAACGAATTTTGAAAAATTCTATTGGAAAAAATCCAGAATTCCAACTTTCGGATTATAGAGATGAAGAAATAAAGGAGCAAGAGAAAAAAAAAGAGTATAAAAGAGAAGAAGAAAAAAGAAAAGAAAAAGCACGAATAGAAATAGCCGAAACTTGGGATACCGTTTTATTTGCTCAAGTAATAAGGGGTTTGATGTTACTAAGTCAGTCAATTCTTAGAAAATATGTTCTATTACCTTTATTGATAATAGCAAAAAATATGGGTCGTATATTTTTATTTCAACTGCCTGAATGGTCTGAGGATTTCAATGAGTGGAATAGAGAAATGCATGTTAAATGTACCTATAATGGCGTTCAATTATCAGACACAGAATTTCCTAAAAACTGGTTAACAGATGGTATTCAGATAAAGATACTCTTTCCTTTCTGTCTAAAACCTTGGCACAGATCTATGATACAACCTTCTTACAGAGATCAAATGAAAAAAAAAGAACAAACTAAAAAAGATGATTTTTGTTTTTTAACAGTTTGGGGAATGGAAACCGAACTTCCTTTTGGTTCTCCTCGAAAACAACCTTCTTTTTTTAAACCCATTTTAAAAGAACTCGACAAAAAGATTCTAAAGTTTAGACAGAGATGGTTTCAAGTTCTAAAAATTGTCAAAGCAAAAATTGAATTTTTTCTAAAAGTACCAACTGAACCAAAAAAATGGATTATTCAAAGCCTTCTCTTTTTAAAAAAAATAATAAAACAAATTTCAACAGTAAATCCAATTGTAATATTTGGATTCAGAGAAGAATCTAATGAAAGAAAGGAAATAAAAAAACAAAAAGATTTGACAATCAATAATCATATCATTAGTGAATCATCGACTCAAGAGGGATTCAGGAATTGGACAAATTATTCAGATTCAGTGGCCGAAAAAAAAAAGCAAGATCTGGCTAATAGAACAAGAACAATCAAAAAGCAAATTGAAAAACTGTCAAATGAAAAAAAAAATAGATTACAAACTCTAAAATTAAATATTATTCCTATCAAAACCCATTCTGGTACTAAAAGATTAGAATTCCCTCAAAATTTGGGTCAGATATTAAAAAGAGGAAATCCTCGATTAATTCGTAAATCAAAGTATTTTTTAAAATTTTTTAGGGAAAGGATATACGTCGATATCTTTTTATCTATTATTAATATTCCCCGAATTAATATACAACTTTTTCTTGAATCAACAAAGCATTTTATTGTAAAATCCATTTACAGTAATCAAACAAATAAAGAAAAGGTTGATAAACCAAATCAAAAATTTTTTTTTATTATCAAAAAATCACTTTTGTATTTTTTTAGTAATATTAATAAGAATTCAAAAATTATTGCGGATTTATCTTTTTTTTCACAAGCTTATGTATTTTACAAATTTTCACAAGCCAAAGTTATTAATTTATATAAGTTAAGGTCTGTCCTTCAGTATCGTGGAACATCTTTATTTCTAAAAAAAGAAATAAAAGATTATTTTGAAGCACAAGGAATAAATTATTCTGAACTAAAGACTCAAAAATGTCCAAATTGTGGACTGAATGAATGGACAAACTGGTTAAAATTTAAAAGTGATTATAAATATGATTTATCTCAGATAAAATGGTCTCGATTAGTACCCCAAAAATGGCGCAATAGAGTCACTGAACATTGTAAAATTGAAACTCAAAATTTACAAAAAAATAAATGGAATTCATATAAAAAAGATCAATTACTTTTACTTAATTACAAAAATATAACTAATTATGAAAACCAGTTATTGGTCTTACCCAATCAAAAATCTAATTTACAAAAAAATTATAGATATGATATTTTATCATATAATTATCTTTTTTATGAGGATAAGAGGGATTTATATCGTTATTGGTCACCATTAGAAGTAAATAAAAATACAAAATTATCTTATAATTATAACAGAGAGAAAGACAAATTAATTGATATGTCGTGGAGTACTTCTATCCCTAATTTGTTATTCCTAAATAATATTGTGGATATAGAGCAAACGACAGATAGAAAATATTTTGATTGGAAAATTCTCCATTTTTGTCTTAAAAATAAAATAGACATTGAGGCTTGGATCAATATCAGTAATAATAGTAATGAAAATATTAAAACGGGTCCTCATAATCATCAAATCGTTGATAAAATTGATAAAAAAGATCTTTTTTATCGCACAATTTATCAAAAAATAAACCAATCCAATGAAACACCTTTGTTTTTTGATTGGATGGGGATGAATGAAGAAATACTACGTCGTCCCATATCAAATCTGGAATTTTGGTTCTTTTCCGAATTTTGTTTACTTTATAATGCATATAAAATGAAACCATGGATTATACCAATTAACTTACTTTTTTCAAATTTAAATATAAGTAAAAATCGGAGTGAAAATAAAAGCAGCAATCGAAAAAAAAAAACGAATCCTTTTATAACATCAAATGACAAAAAATCTCTTGACTTAAAGAATCGGAATCAAGATGAAAACTACTTCGTAAGTCAAGCAGATCCGAGATCGGATGCCCAAGAAAATTATGAATCTCTTCTCTTAAATCAACAAAAAGATATTGAAGAAGAAAAAAGACGTAGAAAGAAAAAACAATACAAGAGTAGTACAGAAGCCGAGCTAGATTTCTTCCTTAAAAGATATTTGCTTTTTCAACTGAGATGGGATGATTCTTTGAATCAAAAACTAATCAATAATATCAAAGTCTATTGTCTCCTGCTTAGATTGACAAATCCAAGAGAAATTACAATCTCTTCGATTGAAAGAAAAGAAATGAGTCTGGATATAATGCTGATTCAGAAAAATTTAACTCTTACAGAATTGATGAAAAGGGGTATATTAATTATTGAACCGGTTCGTCTATCTGTAAAAGACGACGGACAATTTATTCTGTATCAAACAATAGGTATTTCATTGGCTCATAAGAGTAAACACCAAAAAAATAAAAAAGGATACATCGAAAATATTAATAATAAGAATCGGAATGAATCGGTTCCAAGACATCAAATAATGACGAAAAAAGGAAAAAAAAATAATTTTGATTTGTTTGTTCCTGAAAATATTTTATCCCCTAAGCGTCGTAGAGAATTGAGAATTCTAATTTGTTTGAATTCAAGGAATAATAATGGTGTGTATAAAAATACAGCATTTTACAAAGAGAATCACGTAAAAAACTCGAGTCAATTTTTTCAGGAAAATAAAGACCTTCGTCGAAAAAACAATCTCCTGATAAAATTAAAAATATTTCTTTGGCCCAATTATCGATTAGAAGATTTAGCTTGTATGAATCGTTATTGGTTTAATACTAATAATGGTAGTCGTTTTAGCATATTAAGAATACATATGTATCCACAATTTAAAAGGGATATATGATCCGTTTTGTTTTAGATTCTTTATTCTATCTTTATTCTATTCTATTATCCGCTAAAGAAAAACACGCACACGTGCCTTGGCGTACATTCAATTCCGATATATGCTACTAAAATGAATCAGCAGAATTTTGTTTATTAAGTTTAGTTGATAAAAAAAATAAATTCGAATCATTGTGTATATTAGATTAAAATAGCCAACATTATTATTACTGATCAGTAAAATTCTATATTTGGTAAAAATAAAAAAAAAAGTAAGGAAGGTTAAGAATTTATGACACAAAATTCATTCATATCCGTTATTTCGCATGAAAAAAAAGAGGAAAACGGGGGATCGGTTGAATTTCAAGTATTCTCTTTTACAACCAGGATACGACGACTTACTTCACATTTGGAATTGCATAAAAAAGATTATTCATCTCAGAGAGGACTACGCAAAATTCTGGGAAAACGTCAACGACTGCTGGTTTATTTATCAAAGAAAAATGGAGTACGTTATAAAGAATTAATTAGTAAATTAAACATTCGAGAACTAAAAACACGTTAATTTTGAGGATTTGTTTTGAATTATTTGATTTATTAGATCTTGAATTTTGATGAACTTCCTTTTGTTTTCAGCAATTCATGAAAAAATGAATCGGGGAAAAACCTATGACTGTACCAACTATAAGAAAAGACCTCATGATAGTCAATATGGGCCCTCACCACCCATCAATGCATGGCGTTCTCCGACTCATCGTTACTTTAGATGGTGAAGATGTTATTGACTGTGAACCCGTATTAGGTTATTTACACAGAGGAATGGAAAAAATTGCGGAAAACCGAACGATTATACAATATCTGCCATATGTAACACGTTGGGATTATTTAGCTACTATGTTCACAGAAGCAATAACTGTAAACGGACCTGAACAATTGGGAAATATTCAAGTACCTAAAAGGGCTAGTTATATCAGAGTTATTATGTTGGAGTTAAGTCGTATAGCTTCTCATTTGTTATGGCTCGGCCCTTTTATGGCGGATATTGGTGCGCAGACCCCCTTTTTCTATATTTTCCGAGAAAGAGAATTGGTATATGATTTATTTGAAGCTGCCACCGGTATGAGAATGATGCATAATTATTTTCGTATCGGAGGAGTAGCTGCCGACCTACCTTATGGATGGATAGATAAATGTTTAGATTTTTGTGATTATTTTTTAACCGGACTTGCTGAATACCAAAAACTGATTACGCGAAATCCTATTTTTTTAGAACGAGTTGAGGGCGTAGGCATTATTGGTGGAGAAGAGGCAATAAATTGGGGTTTATCAGGTCCGATGTTACGAGCTTCTGGAATACAATGGGATCTTCGTAAAGTTGATCATTATGAGTGTTACGACGAATTTGATTGGGAAGTCCAATGGCAAAAAGAAGGGGATTCATTAGCTCGTTATTTAATACGAATAGGTGAAATGGCAGAATCCATAAAAATTATTCAACAAGCTCTAGAAGGAATTCCAGGGGGTCCCTATGAGAATTTAGAAATCCGACGCTTTGATAAAATAAAATATCCTGCATGGAATGATTTTGAATATCGATTCATTAGTAAAAAGCCATCTCCCGCCTTTGAATTGTCGAGACAAGAACTTTATGTGAGAGTCGAAGCCCCAAAGGGGGAGTTGGGAATATTTTTGATAGGAGATCAGAGTGTCTTTCCTTGGAGATGGAAAATTCGCCCGCCGGGTTTTATCAATTTGCAAATTCTTCCTCAGTTAGTTAAAAAAATGAAATTGGCTGATATTATGACGATACTAGGTAGCATAGATATCATTATGGGAGAAGTTGATCGTTGAAATGATAATTAATACAACAGAAATACAAACTATCAATTATTTTTCCGGATTTGAATCCCTAAAAGAGATTTATGGAACTATATGGATACTTTTCCCTGTTTTGATTCTCGTATTGGGAATCACAATAGGTGTACTAGTAATCGTGTGGTTAGAAAGAGAAATATCGGCGGGTATACAACAACGTATTGGACCGGAATATGCCGGTCCTTTGGGAATTCTTCAAGCTTTAGCCGACGGAACAAAACTACTTTTTAAAGAGAACCTTTTTCCATCTAGAGGAAATAGATATTTATTTAGTATCGGGCCCTCTATAGCCGTTATATCAATTCTACTAAGTTATTCAGTAATTCCTTTTGGTTATCACCTTATTCTGGCTGATTTAAGTATTGGTGTTTTTTTATGGATTGCTATTTCAAGTATTGCTCCGATTGGGCTTCTTATGTCAGGATATGGATCAAATAATAAATATTCCTTTTTAGGTGGTCTACGGGCTGCTGCCCAATCAATTAGTTATGAAATACCATTAACTCTATGTGTATTATCAATATCTCTACGTGTGATTCGTTGAGCCCTAAGTATTGTTTTTTTAAGTATTGTTTTTTTAAGTTTCTACGAATAAAAATGAAATATATTGAATAGATATCTTAATTTTTTTATTCACCAATCAGGTTGATAAAATAAACCAGATAGTTAGATGAGTGAAAAAAACAGCTTCGAAAAATTTGCAGTAAAAAATCGGAATCTCATTTCCTATGTACAAGGGTTAAATGAAACTAAACAGCCAAGACTGTTTACCCCAAGATTGATCAATTAGTAAGCATGACTTGAAGCGGGTTGAAAAGAACAACTTTATGGAGTTTTTACTATATAAATAAAACTTTATATATATATTACCTTATAGGTTGAGCAAAAATAAGTGGATAATTAGGAACACCAAAATACACAAAGGATTCGTAATAGAGATTATGTAAGTTCTCCTAAGAGACATTTACATTTACATAAAGAAATACTAATTGAGGCTTTAAATTGGTAGAAATTATCAAGTAGTACTCCCACAAATTCCGATCCAGAGTATGCTACTATCCACCGATTAAGTGAATGACTATCAGGAACGAAGTAATCCTTTACCTTATTATTTTAAGCCTAAATAAAAGAAAAAAGAAATAAGAGGGACAAAAAAAAGAAATAAAATTTAAATAAATATTATTGCAAAAACCTTTTTCTGATATCCTTATTTATGGCAATTAAATTTTTGTCATGGCATAAGTTATAAATGAATATTTAATTCTTTAAAATATATAGAAATATGGTGAATTTTTTATGTTTATTGGTAAAAAGAGTATTTTATTCAAAGATTAAGTTATTACTCAATAAAAATTTTAGAAAGTAAAGAATGAGAGCAATTCTGAAGCCCCCCTTTTTTTTTTAGTATTGCCGACAGAATTCCATTGGTTTAATTTAGGCTCTTTCAATTTATTTTTACTTTCTCTATCCCACAAGGATATCAAGATTAATATTAAAGAATATTGACTAAGTCTTTAGATTTATTTATGTCTCTCGAGGAGCCGTATGAGGTGAAAATCTCATGTACGGTTCTGTAATAGCGATGACAAGAGTGATCTTATCGTCGACTATGATTATCTAACAGTTCAAGTACAGTTGATATAGTTGAGGCACAGTCAAAATATGGTTTTTTGGGGTGGAATTTGTGGCGACAACCTATAGGGTTTTTTGTTTTTATAATTTCGTCTCTAGCAGAATGCGAGAGATTGCCTTTTGATTTACCAGAAGCGGAAGAAGAATTAGTAGCAGGTTATCAAACCGAATATTCGGGCATTAAATTTGGTTTATTTTATGTTGCATCCTATCTAAATCTACTAGTCTCTTCATTATTTGTAACAGTGCTTTACTTGGGTGGTTGGGATTTCTCTATTCCAGACATATTCATTCCTGAGTTTTTTGAAATAAATCAAGTAGATGTAGTCTTTGGGACTACAATTGGTATTTTCGTTACATTAGCTAAAACTTTTTTGTTCTTGTTCATTCCTATCGCAACAAGATGGACTTTACCTAGACTGAGAATGGACCAATTATTAAATCTTGGATGGAAATTTCTTTTACCTATTTCTTTAGGTAATTTATTATTAACAACTTCTTCCCAACTCCTTTCATTATAAATTCTAAAAAAAAGAGAATCTTTTTTTTATCCTCACTATAATTCACAATTTGTATTAAACAAGAGAAAGAAACAAAATCTTATTTTTTTATTGATATTTAGTATATGTTCCCTATGGTAACTGGGTTCATCAATTATGGTCAACAAACAGTACGCGCGGCAAGGTACATTGGTCAAGGTTTTATGATTACCTTATCCCATGCCAACCGTTTACCTGTAACTATTCAATATCCCTATGAAAAATTGATCACATCGGAGCGTTTTCGTGGTCGAATCCACTTTGAATTTGATAAATGCATTGCTTGTGAAGTATGTGTTCGTGTATGTCCTATAGATTTACCCGTTGTTGATTGGAAATTGGAAACGGATATTCGAAAAAAACGATTACTTAATTACAGCATTGATTTCGGAATCTGTATATTTTGCGGTAATTGTGTTGAGTATTGCCCAACAAATTGTTTATCGATGACTGAAGAATATGAGCTTTCTACTTATGATCGTCACGAATTAAATTATAATCAAATTGCTCTGGGTCGTTTACCAATATCAATAACTGATGATTACACAATTCGAACAATTTTGAATTCACCTCAAACAAAAGATAAATCTCGAGATTAAAAAACAATTCCTAATTACTAACTTTATCTTTCTTTTATTTTTGTTATAAAATGTGATTGTTTTATTGATCAATAACGCAAAATTCTAACTATTCACTATTTTATTGATTGGTGAAAATCTCAACTTTATTTGCATTAAAAATCTGTTTACTGGCATTCTTTTTTGTCTGTTTTGTCTGAAAGGTTAATTCGAAATTAAAACTATTAAAAAGAATGCCATGGGTCCAATAACTTTACCCGCATCAAGCCGTACACATTAGGATTTAGTAATTAGGAAACCATAAACTTCTTTTTTCTTTCCTGTTCAATTCAATAAGATCATGAAATATTCTGATTTTTTATCTCTTCTTTTACATATAATGGATTTACCTGGACCAATACATGATTTTCTTTTAGTCTTTCTGGGGTCAGGTCTTATATTAGGGGGTCTAGGAGTAGTATTATTTACCAATCCAATTTTTTCTGCCTTTTCATTGGGATTGGTTTTTGTTTGTATATCGTTATTCTATATTCTAGCAAACTCGCATTTTGTAGCTTCTGCACAACTCCTTATTTATGTGGGAGCTATAAATGTTTTAATTCTATTTGCTGTAATGTTCATGAATGGATCAGAATACGATACAGATTTTCGTCTGTGGACTGTTGGGGATAGAGCTACTTCGTTGGTTTGCATAAGTCTTTTTGTTTCATTAATTATTACTATTCTAAATACGTCCTGGTATGGGATTATTTGGACTACAAAATCAAACCAGATTCTCGAACAAGATTTGATAATAAATACTAGCCAACAAATTGGAATTCATTTATCAACCGATTTTTTTCTTCCATTTGAACTCATTTCACTAATTCTTTTAGTTGCTTTAATAGGTGCAATTGCTGTGGCTCGTCAATAATTTATTTTGACAACCAGCAATCAAAATAACAATTTTATTTTCTCATATTTATATTTATTTATATTCAATTATATTCGAATTGATTTATAAATTTTTAGTTCTATTTATTATTACCAACATTTTTTCTAGTGATTTTGTCTATTCAAATTTATGATATTCTAGTCAATCAAATTGGTTTAATTATTGTTCATATTGAAATGAATAGAAATTGATAAGGAGTCGGTCAATGATGCTCGAACATGTACTTGTTTTGAGTGCTTATTTATTTTCTATCGGAATCTACGGATTAGTCACGAGCCGAAATTTGGTTCGGGCTCTTATGTGTCTTGAACTTATATTGAATGCAGTTAATCTCAATTTTGTAACATTTTCGGATTTTTTTGATAGTCGCCAATTAAAAGGAAACATTTTCTCTATTTTTGTTATAGCTATTGCAGCCGCTGAAGCAGCTATTGGGCCGGCTATTGTCTCGTCAATATATCGTAACAGAAAATCAACTCGTATTAATCAGTCGAATTTATTGAATAAATAAAAGAAATGTTTTTTAGTCTATAATTCTATATATTATTCTTATATTTTATATTATTTTAACTTATATAAATTGTAGTTTTAATATTTATCAATTAAATTTAGATTACTAAGTATCGCCCTTTAAGGTATAATGATATTTTGAAAAATTCAATAAATCAAAGTATTTTGGACCTCTTTTTTATTTGCTATTTATTTTAGAATAAATCACTAATCCAGAAGTAAATTGCTTCGAAAAATTCTGGTAAATCATTGATTCGTCTGGTATTTGAATATGTACTTAATTTACTTATTTTACTAGAACTAGATCGAAAATTAAAATTAATGAAGTTAAAATATAGACCCAATGTCGCATTCAGTAAAGATTTATGATACATGTATAGGGTGTACTCAATGTGTCCGAGCTTGCCCCACAGATGTATTAGAAATGATACCTTGGGATGGATGTAAAGCTAAACAAATAGCTTCTGCCCCAAGAACGGAGGATTGTGTCGGTTGTAAGAGGTGTGAATCTGCTTGTCCAACAGATTTTTTAAGTGTTCGAGTGTATTTATGGCATGAAACAACTCGTAGCATGGGTCTAGCTTATTGATACGTTACAGCCAATTCCATTTGAATCCATTTAATCAACTTGGATTTTTTTACCGACAAAAACCCGTACCCCAAAAGCCTTTTTTGCTTTTGGGGTACGGGTTTTTTTGGCCTAAATGTATCTTGTCTTTACCACGAATTATTTTCCTTGGTTAACAACAATTGTATTTTTACCCATATTTGCAGGTTCTTTAATTTTCTTTCTTCCTCATAGAGGAAATAAAGTAATTAGATGGTATACTATAGGTATAGCTGCGGTAGAACTACTTCTAACCACCTATGCATTTTGTTATCATTTCCAACCGGATGATCCATTAATCCAACTGGCAGAAAATTATAAATGGATTAACTTTTTTGATTTCCACTGGAGATTAGGAATAGATGGACTTTCGATAGGACCCATTTTACTAACGGGATTCATTACCACTTTAGCTACTTTAGCAGCTTGGCCAGTTACTCGAGATTCCCGATTATTTCATTTTCTAATGTTAGCAATGTACAGTGCTCAAATAGGATTATTTTCATCCCGAGACCTTTTACTTTTTTTCATAATGTGGGAATTAGAATTAATTCCTGTTTATCTACTTTTATCCATGTGGGGAGGAAAGAAACGTCTCTACTCCGCTACTAAGTTTATTTTGTATACTGCAGGGGGTTCCATTTTTCTATTACTGGGAGTTCTGGGTGTTGGTTTATATGGCTCGAACGGACCAACCTTAAATTTGGAAACATTAGTTAATCAATCGTATCCTCCGGCATTAGAACTAATATTCTATATTGGATTTTTTATTGCTTTTGCTGTCAAATTGCCTATTATCCCTTTACATACCTGGTTACCAGATACCCACGGGGAAGCCCATTATAGTACTTGTATGCTTCTAGCTGGAATCCTATTAAAAATGGGAGCGTATGGGTTGGTTCGGATCAATATGGAATTATTACCTCATGCCCATTCGATATTTTCTCCTTGGTTGATGATAATAGGTACAATTCAAATAATCTATGCAGCTTTAACATCTCTTGGACAGCGTAATTTAAAAAAAAGAATCGCTTATTCGTCTGTATCTCACATGGGTTTTATAATTATCGGAATTAGCTCTATAACTGAAACGGGACTTAATGGAGCCATTTTACAAATAATATCCCATGGGTTTATTGGTGCTGCACTTTTTTTCTTAGCGGGAACTAGTTACGATAGAATGCGTCTTGTTTATCTCGACGAAATGGGCGGAATAGCTATTCCAATGCCAAAATTATTTACACTCTTCAGTAGCTTTTCAATGGCATCCCTTGCGTTACCAGGCATGAGTGGTTTCATTGCGGAATTAATAGTCTTTTTTGGAATAATTACCAGCCAAAAATTGCTTTTAATGCCAAAAATACTCATTACTTTTGGAATGGCAATTGGAATGATATTAACTCCTATTTATTCATTATCTATGTCACGTCAAATGTTTTATGGATATAAGTTTTTTAATATTCCAAACTCGTATTTTTTTGATGCTGGGCCGCGAGAGTTATTTGTCTCGACTTCTATCTTTCTACCGGTACTAGGTATTGGTGTTTACCCAGATTTCGTTCTTTCACTATCCGCTGAGAAGGTGGAAGCTATTTTATCTAATTTTTTTATTTTATAGATAAGTTTCATTTACTTTAATGAAAAGGGAGTCTTCTTTATGTAAGAAGAAGAATTATAAAATTCTAATTTTTATAATTCTAATCGGGCATATTTGACGTTTGTGAGAACCATTTTAATCATTTCATTATTAAAATGGTTCTCGCCTCTTTCTAATAAATCTGCTTATCCTTTGTCCTATGTTTGTATTCGTAGGTTTCTCTCTTCAATTTAATTAATTTAATTAAGTGTTAATGTAAATGAACCATAGCTATGTAGCCCTATTCCTAAGAGATTGACCCCAAAATAGCATATCCAAATTATAAGAAAGCCCATAAAAGCCACAATTGCAGAATTGACACCCTGTAAATTTTTATTTGTTCGAATATGTAAATAAATTGCAAATATGGTCCAAGTAATAAATGCCCAAGTTTCCTTTGGGTCCCAATTCCAATATGATCCCCAGGCTTCATTGGCCCATACTGCTCCTGAAAGAATACCTACGGTTAAAAGAATAAATCCTAGACTAATAATACGATAACTCCAATGATCCAGTTGGTCGACCAACTGAGATCTGTAATAATTTCTAACAGAAACGGACGAAGTACTTTGTAAAAGATTGCTTTTTTCAGTCATGTATTGAATCTCAATGACGAAAAATGACTCGTTTACTAAATGTTTTCTTTTATCAAAAAGACTTATTATATCCTTTTGATATGTAATGATTAGAAGTGCTACTGATAATAATGATCCACATAAAAGAGCTGCATAACCCAGTACCATCATACTTACATGCATCATTAACCACTGGGATTGAAGAGCTGGTACTAATATTTTTGATTGATGCATTTCCGTTAAAAGGCCTGAGGTAGCAAACCCTTGAGAAAAAATAGCACTTGGTGCAGTTATTGCATCTAAATTATTTTTCTGCTTTTTAAAATAAGGAATCATATGAATAATATAGAAACTCCAGGAAAGGAAGATTAATGATTCATATAGATCGCTTAATGGAAAATGCTTCGAAAAAATCCAACGAGTAATTAATAATCCTGTTATAGAGAAAAAAGTAACTAGCATACCTTTTTCGAATGAATTATGTAGTCCTACTCTTTCGTTGACTAATAAAGTTATTAAATGAAGTAGAATTACAACGGAAACCATTGAAAAAGAAATATGAGTTAAAATATGTTCTAAAGTCGAAAATATCATAAAATTTTAGATAAAAAAAAAGAAATAAAAATAAATCTCTCAATAATAAAAAAAAAAAAATGGAAAAAATGCATTTCATTTTTAATTATTATTCATATTTTATTATTCATATTATAGTCTATAGTACTTTATAGTACTCTTCCATTCTTTTGCGAAATTGTAAGATGACATGCCGCTACTCGGACTCGAACCGAGATGCTCTCGCACTGCTTCCTAAGAGCAGCGTGTCTACCAATTTCACCATAGCGGCTTGTTTGAAATCATAATAGCTTTTATTTATTCAATCGTCGAGATTAATTCAATAATATATATATCTATTTTTTAGGAAATATTAAAAATGGAAATTGCTAAATAAAAAATAATTCGCAAATAGAAATTTTTTTTAAGTAAATTTTATGATATTTTTTTGTCTAGAGGTTTTTTTACGTTTTAACAAACCAATTAAGTATTTAATAGTATTTAATTTAAATATGTCATATAACAAAAGTTTTGATAAATGTATTTCTAAAAAAAAAAGATTTTGCACATAATATTTAACTAAGCATAATTAATAATTAAATAAGAATTAAAGACGTTTTGGCTTGACTTAAAAAGAACGAATGAATATAGAGCAATTACTAAAGTTCAAGTTTTACTATATTTATATTTTGCTTTTTTGACAGAATAAACAATTTATAGCTCGAAAAAACTTTATATAATTTTATTTTGGTGTGACAAAACAAATAAGTTGATGGGGAAAAAATCCCCATCTTAGAAATGACAAAAAGGAATAAAAAAAAAGATTAAAGATGATATTTTATTTTTTTTTCAAGCTATTAGAATTAATAAATGCAAAGCATTAATTCTATATTTAAATCCTTTATTTTCGATTCTAAATAAAAAATTAAATTTATTTAGAATTTATTATATCCTTTTTTTTTGAGTCAAGTCGATTCCGATTATTCCGAGGTTTGATTACTTATTTTTCGTACAAAAAAACTTTTTGAATTTCCAGTAGAAAGAGATTTTGCTAAAGAAAAAGCTTTTAACGCCGCCCAATACCCCGCTTTTTTCCAAATATTTTTACGAATACGTTTTTTGGAAATAGAAGTGCGTTTTTTTGGAACTGCCATTTTAAATTGAATTGATTATTCATTGGTATAGTTGGATGTGAAAAACATTTATTGTTCAAACAAATCTTTGTTTCTTATTCATTATCTATGTATTTATATTATAGATGATAACCCCTTCATTAATTTTTTTTAATGAAAAAAAGCCTAACTCATAACTCTAAATAAAAAAAAATCGAAAATATATTTAATATTTAGATTAAAAAAATCTAAAACATTCAATTAGGAGAAAAAAAAATATTCTATATCTAGAGAATATTCATAAAAAATTGCATATGAAGTTAATAATTAGGATTTAGTAATTAAATTAACTCAAATTAAATAATTAATAAATCCTAATTTGGACTTATACTTATTTTTTTTTATTATTTATTTTTGCTGCGTTATATTTTATTTATACCTACATAATCAACCGCATCGAAAAGTTTAAAACCCATTAAGCTTAATTAAAAAACTTGAATTTTTGTGTATTTTTTTTATCTAATTCTTTATTTTCAAATAATAAGTATACCAATATATTAATTTGGTTAAAATATCCGCGATTTGAAGGATTTTTTTTGAATTCTGTTTTGTCGAAAAAAGTAACGAATATTTTTCTGATAAAAATAACTATAAATCTAAAAATCTAAATTTTTCTATATTTTTATTTGGATTTGAAATGTAAAACAATTAAAAAATTTTACGTAAAACGAGTTATTTTTGTTTTATTTTTAATAACTTAATAAGTTATATCTTTAGTAGATCATATAATTCCTATTATTTTTTAGTTGCATTTTTTTAGCCTTTATTTTATTCACTAAATTCTATTAAATCATTTAAATATAAATAAAAGTGGAATTTTGATATCTTCTCACTTCATAGACTTCCGTATTTTAATTTAGTTAATAATTTAGTTAATAACTAAGTATTCATTTGACACTCCAAATTTTTTAATTTGATCAATTCTAATTTATTGATTTGAATCTTAAAAAAATGTTCAATAATAATTATATTAATATAATTTTATTAATTAATATAAAAGTAGAATAGAAAAAAAAAGATATCTTATATACTTAGACTAAATAAGTTATTCTTCTTTTATTATATATATATCTTGATTTCTTTATTTTTAATGGATTTTTTTAAGGGACAAGAGCGAGTGAATTGTAAAACAATAAAATTAGAAATTAATTCAATATAAATATTTTATATTATGGAACATATATACCAATATGCATGGATCATACCCTTCATTCCACTTCCAGTTCCTTTGTTAATAGGAGTGGGACTTCTACTTTTTCCGACAGCAACAAAAAATCTTCGGCGTATATGGGCTTTTTCTAGTATTTCCTTGTTAAGTATAACTATGCTTTTTTCAGCGAAGCTATCGATTGAACAAATAAATAGGAATTCTATTTATCAATATGTATGGTCTTGGACCATTAATAATGATTTTTCTTTAGATTTTGGTTACTTGTTCGATCCACTTACTTCTATTATGTCAATGTTAATCACTACTGTTGCAATTCTGGTTCTTATTTATAGTGATAATTATATGTCTCATGATCAGGGCTATTTGCGGTTTTTTGCTTATATGAGTTTTTTCAGTACGTCTATGTTGGGATTAGTTACTAGTTCGAATTTGATACAAATTTATATTTTTTGGGAATTAGTTGGAATGTGTTCGTACCTATTAATAGGTTTTTGGTTCACACGACCTATTGCCGCAAATGCTTGTCAAAAAGCGTTTGTGACTAATCGTGTAGGGGATTTTGGCTTATTATTAGGAATTCTAGGTCTTTATTGGATAACAGGCAGTTTCGATTTTCGGGATTTATTTGAAATATTCAATAACGTAATTAATACTAGTGAGGCCCATTTTTTATTTTGTATTTTCTGTACTTTCTTTTTATTTGTTGGTGCAATTGCTAAATCTGCCCAATTTCCTCTTCATGTATGGTTACCTGATGCTATGGAGGGTCCTACTCCTATTTCGGCTCTTATACATGCTGCTACCATGGTAGCAGCAGGGATTTTTCTAGTCGCTCGACTTCTTCCTCTGTTCATAGTTATACCTTATACAATGTATATAATATCTTTTATAGGTATAATAACAGTACTCTTAGGGGCTACTTTAGCTCTTGCTCAACAAGATATTAAGAGAAGTTTAGCTTATTCTACAATGTCTCAATTGGGCTATATGATGTTAGCTCTAGGTATGGGTTCTTATCGAGCTGCTTTATTTCATTTGATTACTCATGCTTATTCAAAAGCATTATTGTTTTTAGGATCCGGATCCCTTATTCATTCAATGGAAACTCTTGTTGGATATTCTCCAGATAAAAGCCAGAATATGGTTCTTATGGGGGGGTTAAAAAAACATGTTCCAATTACACAAACTGCCTTTTTAATAGGTACACTTTCTCTTTGTGGTATTCCGCCCCTTGCTTGTTTTTGGTCCAAAGATGAAATTCTTAATGATAGCTGGTTGTATTCGCCAATTTTCGCAATAATTGCTTATTTTACAGCTGGATTAACCGCATTTTATATGTTTCGAATCTATTTACTTACGTTTGAAGGGCATTTTAACCTTTATGTCAAAAATTACAGCGGAAAAAACAGCAGTTCACTCTATTCAATATCTTTATGGGGTAAAGAAGGGTTGAAACCAATTAATAAAAATTTTCCTTTATTTAACTTATTAACAATGAATAATAGGGAAAGGTTTTCGTTTTTTACAAAAAAGCCATATAAAAGTGCGAGCAATTTAAGAAAAATGATGCGATCCTTTATTACTATTACTTCTTTTGAAAATAAGACTCTTTTGTCATATCCTCATGAATCGGACAATACTATGTTATTTCCTCTCATTGTATTAATTCTATTTACTTGCTTCATTGGCTTTATAGGAATTCCATTCAATCAAAAAGGAATAGATTTGGATATATTAACTAAATGGTTAAGCGCATCGGTAAATCTTTTACAGGAAAATTCTAATAATTCTGTGGATTGGTATGAATTTCTGATAAATGCAATTTTGTCAGTTACTATAGCTTATTTCGGAATATTTATAGCTCTTTTTTTATATAAACCTGTTTATTCATCATTCAAAAATTTTGACTTAATTAATTCATTTGCTAAAAGAGGTCCGAAGAGAATTTTTGGGGACAAAATTAAAAGTCTTATATATAATTGGTCTTATAACCGCGGTTATATAGATGCTTTTTATACAATATTTTTCATTAAAGGTGTAAGAGGTTTGGCCGAATTAGTTTCTTTTTTTGATAGACGCATAATTGATGGAATTCCAAATGGTTTTGGTGTTACAAGTTTTTTTGTAGGAGAAGGTATAAAGTATGTCGGAGGGGGTCGCATCTCTTCGTATCTTTTTTTGTATTTATTCTATATATCCATCTTTTTATTAATTTATTTTTTTGTTTTATAGCGGAATCCGCTATGATTGTATCAACTAAAAATTTTTTAAAATTTTCTTGATCCTCTGAACCAATTTTTCCTTTTTCTGGAAGTAAAGAAATTCCTTTCAGATTGAATGTTGATTCC
>CAAKMY010115534.1:5371-15845 GCA_901111285.1 Corrigiola litoralis | reverse complement strand
ACCCAAAACGGAAATTTTCCTTAAAAAAATGTTGTAGAGAACACACCCGACTCCCTTAAAAAATAAAAACAAAGTCCTTCACTCAATTTTGAAAACCCTCTTTCCCTCCAATACCCAAACCGTACTCCACAAGAATACCAAACACCACCATTCCCCTGATCCCCTCCCTCCCCACACCCGAACCTCCAAAAATGACAGGGACCCAAATTCCGAACCAAAACCCAAACCAAAAGACGCCAACAAAACCCCGCATCCAATCCCCAACCAGCCCCTTTTTCTTAGGCTCCAACGACGACCAATTAGAACGCGCCCAAGCACGCGCCGCACGTGCCGTTGCATTTCGCCGAAAGGCCCCGAAACCCCGTCCCTCTCTCCCGTGCCTTGACCGTGACCAGATTATTGAACTGTTCCATAATTGCGTTAAACTTGCCTCTGAAAATGTCGGTCTAATTTAATGATCAATAAAATTATGTTATTGGATTATAATTTTGTGGATTAATTAACGAATAATGAATTGTTTTGGGGAAAATAATTGTACAAAATTAATCAAAAGAATACGTGGGAGTTGAAGCTTATTGATCATCTGAGTGATATTATTAAGGTTGAGACTGAGGATAACAATTGTGAGACCAATTTTCAGAAGGTATAAATATAGAAATATAGTTGCTTTTTTAATTTTTAGATAGAGTTACTTTCCTTTTTGTTATTATACGCAAACACTTGGATAAGACGGTCGTGTAATTAGAAAAGACGAGCATTTAGGATTTAATAAGTCGAATGTTCTCCTTACAAACTGGTTGCGTCATATTATAGGACCGTCTTACCTAAATGTTACACTTGTACATATTTTAACTTGTTCGGCTTATCTAATAATGTCTTTTGTTATTTGTTATCATGTACAATTGATTGTTATTATAAGACTGTCTTACTCAAGTATCACTCTCCGAAAATTCCAAATGCAATTTTAAAAGTGTATTTGTGAATTGAATTTGGCTGACTTTTTTAATTTATTGTATTTTAGTTGAAGGATAAGGTGAATTTGAATATGCTTGATGATATTATAGTGGATGAATGGTCACATTAGGTTTGAGAAGGGCCTTGCAAGTCGAAAAATCGCGTAAACTCTGTAAATCGTCTTTGGTATGGTAATGCTACTATGCTAGGTGTCAAAACTATGGTTTATGGAATGTACTTTCTTAATTTTTGCCACAGGTGACGCCCTAGGGTCTTCCGGATGAAGTAAATCAAAGTAACATGTAGTGAAGGGAGTTTCGTGTTGTTAACACCTTGTAGTCATGAGTATACTATTAGGATATAATTATTGATTGAGCCTCAACCATCAGTCGCGTGAGGGGGCTTATAGACAGAGGCATACACTACAATATTGCGACTTTATTCGGTGCAATCTGGAGATTTTAGCTAGCTTAATTTCCTTTCATGCTCAAATTAAGATGCATGATCTTGATATTCTAGATTCGATTCCTAAGCCAAACAGGCAAAGAAGCTGATTAAATGCCGGAGTAAGTAGGGAGAAGGGGTTATTATTACCACAGAGTAGTTGTCTATTAGGGAAAATGTAGTCTTCATAACACCACTTTTATATGGTGTAGCTATGGAGGTTTGGTGTTGATTTTCCGTAATAATGGCATCTCGTGTACATGGCTTAAAATATCTGTTACATACCCCGACCTCCATAATACAATTGGATATTTCTAATTTTGGAAGTCTTGTTATGGTATTGAGATGTATTGTCATACATATATGAACAGTTTTTGTTTAATAATGTGTTTGTATAATATCTACAATTGAGATTGCTATAAAAACCAATATTTTTCACAATTTCTGCTTATTGATTTTACTATTTCTACTTCTCTGTTATATCAAGATTATCAGTATAACTACCTTGTAAAGTTTTGAACTTTTGCCAATTGTCGTTGTCGGATGTAGGCAAGCTGTACTCTGGAAACTGGGGTGAAGATTTATGCTGTTAGGGTCGATGCATGGCATGCTGATGCATATAGAGTCCTTAGTGGAATCAGTAGGGCTGGTCTAGAAGATCAACAAGGTGCATTTTTGTTTCGAATAGATGTCCTTTAAATTTGTGTATCAAAGCCTCAAAGGTAAGTGGCTGCTATTTGTATGTGCATGTCAAATTATACTTGTTCTATAGATCATAACAGAAGAGGTAAGTACAGGAGTACCCTGACCTTTTTATTATAGTTGCTGATTATTTTGTACTCTACTTTAAAACATGTGTTAGATCAGACTGAACCTTATGAAAAGCCTCAGACATTATTACAATGTTAGGTGATCCTGAGTTGCCCGGTGTATCGTGTGTGTGCGTGCACGTGTATGTGCGTGTGCGTGACTGCGTATTTGCGTGTGCAAGCAATCTATGCTATAAATGCCTGAGGAAGCTGTAACAGGACCTGATTACGAGACTTGATATGCCATTCCTAATGAATAGGAGGCTGATTACTTGATGTAGAAAGATGTTAATGTCATTGGCTGATGTCTAGACCTTGATAATCTTGGCGTTTGGTACTTAGGTCATCCTCATGCTTTAGTCACATGTGGTGCCAAGAGGATGGATGTTATCTGCTGCTGGTGAAGTTGTCATTATGGAGCAGGCCCTTCAAGAGCAGGCCCTGCTGCTCATATTTCTGATGTTGTGGTTGTTTACAGAATGTTTGATTGGAGCGGACCAGACTAGCAAGGATAAAGATGTGCGTAAGCTCAATAAAGAAACAGAGAAAAAGGTTGTCTGATCTTTTTCCTTTTTCACTACCATGATGAATGTATTGATAGATTTTACTTCTTGTCATTTCTTCTTCTAATAAATTGTGATTCATGGATGCTTAAAGGTGTCGCCTTTGTCAACTGTGGAATCATCATTTGAAGCTTTTAATGTCAACAAGTTTGATGGTAATGCACCATCTCCTGCTATTTCTCTTTTCCTCTCTCCATATATTTTAAATCATCACGCTTCCATGCTCCACCAGTTGCATTTGTGGTGGATCCTCTGTATCATCAGACATCTGCACAGTTTGATGAAGGGGAAGCAAAGGGTCTTCTTCTATGTAACGTTGGAGTGTATGGAGGATGCTCGGTGCTGTTCGATTCCCAGGAAGTGCCAGCAAAGTGCATATCATCCCTAAATAGTTCTACCTGTTCTGACCAGATTGATGTATCTTTCGCGAGCGGTCAGTAGAAGAAGTTTGATGCAGTCCCTTACTGATGCAGTGTCTTTTTACATGCGCCAGCTGCCTATAATTTCCTTTTGTTTTCTCTCGGAATGCATCCAGCTGATGATGACAAATCTACATCAGAAGCAAGATATCTCTCCTAGTCTTCGAGAAATAACAAAGCAGTTAGATCAGTTTGCTCTGCCATCTTTTGATGGCTTTGAATCATTGGTCAATGCGAATGCAATTAATGCAAACAAAGATGATTTCAATGTGGATGGGGAATTTTGTAACAGCAGTTGTGCAATGGAGAATTTGGGGGTTCAGAACAATGATGGTCCCTTTGATACTACTGAAGCATGGTCTGCTAATTATTATGATGATACAACTGTTTCTGAACATGGCCTCAAGATGGGTGATCCTATCATGCAGAACTATAATGAGGTATGTTATACTGCTTGAAAGTGGTTTTAGCACTCAAGAGTATTTGTTGAACTTTCGATTGTAAGTACAGAGCTACTTGAGAATGGAAATCAAATAATCAATAGTTTGATTGCTCTCTTTCACATTCTTAGGAAGAACTTCAATTTATGGGGTGTGAACATGACATAGATGACAGCTTTGAGAATGGTGCTTCAGTTCTCTGCAGAAGACTGGGATATAAATCTGTAAGGAATGCATGGGCTGGCCCTGACCATTGGAAGTACCAGAAGTCTAAGGGTTAGTGTTGGATGGCAATTCAAGTTACTTCCGCCAGTTGTGCTTTTCTCTGATAGCTAATTAGCCAGTCATGTCAAAGCGAATTTGTAGGTTCGAAGAGTTATACTACTCATGACAGCGGGCTGAATTCTGCGACAAAGCGACCACAAAACAAAAGAACACTGGAATTGGATATTGAGTTCACCAGATTCTTGGTTGAAGAAGTACCTCGTGTCTTTGTTCCTGTAAAGAATCCTAAGTCTTCGCTTCTTCCTCCAAGAAAGGTTCTTTGTTCGAACAAACTTCCAGAGGATGTGCATTATCAGCCAGAGGATCTCCTGAAGTTGTTTTTTCTTCCAAGTGTTATGGTAAGTTAGGCCTTAGTTGAAAAGTTAGTAATGAAATGATGTTTTCTAGTTCCACTAGCCCCTCCATGAAACTTATTTACTTGTGTAACTGTTTTGTAGTTGGAGTCATATTTAGCTAGTTAAAAGCATTATTAGAGGAAATGACATTGCCAAATTGCATCATGTTCCTCCCTGGAAAATTCTGTTTTCAATTATTGAGTCTTGCGCTATTTTAGATACATAAGAAGGAGTATTTCAAGATGGGGAAGCTATGTGCTATTACAACTTAAAAGTTACTGTACTGGACTCTCTTGTTAGTTACTGAATCAGTATTAAAGGTCTTGGTTGCCACATACTCTGACACTGGAATATGGATGTGAAAGAGGAATCAGGGAGCGTTAAAAAAAGAAAGAAAAAAACTTACCAATGGAGTTGATGCTGTTAATTTCCTTACGCAAATCCCTCTCTTGTCCACTGCTTAAGTTGAATGTGTGTTCATCCATTGCAGTGTCTTGGTAAAAGAAGATGTAGAGTTTCAGGTGCGAGATCTCTCCCAACTTTTTCTACTCTTAATGGTTGTAACATGTATGCATGAATTTACAAAATTAGATTACTGACATCATGACATGTATTGTTCTTCCTCACGAAGCACATTCACAAATATCCTGGTTTTGCTGATCCAAGGGAAATAAATACTCTGAAACAAGTAGTCTTGCGTGGGTCAACTAACATCAATGTAAAGGAAATGTTCTATTACCATAGATGTGCCGAAAGATTACTGAATTTACCTTTGTTGTTTTGTTCCATTACTGAATTGTTCTGTGGTGTGTAGTGGTCTGTTTGTTTTATGAAATCCTAATATCTATTATGAAGGACATATAATGAATGCTTTTCCATGAGGCCTTTCTTTGTTCTATCCAGGTCTTGATTCTTGGGAGGAAAGAAATGAATATGATGGACCACTGCCTTCATGGGACAACGAAAGTACAGTGGGTGGCCAATATCTTGTTGACAGTGACGCAGAGGAGGTTATACTTGTGTCGCAGCCTCGTGTGGTCTGTTCTTTTCCACCTCATGTCTCCTGAATTTGGTTTGATATATCTGTTTTTATGAACTACCTAAAATTTGGAAAAAAAAATCCAGTTTACTTTACTAGCACTGGAAAGTCATAGGGTTAACCTTGCACCTCAAAGTTAAATCTTCCTAACCTTATCCCTTCCTCTTAGTATTTGTTGTTCTATATAGATGTTTTTCAGCAATTGAATTAATTTTTTTGGCTTTGGAAGATCTGAGGGACTATACTTTACACCAGTAATTGGTGTTGCCCTGACTCTTATTAGTCTAGGTGTTCCTGTGTGACAACATATCTGATTTCTCTTACGTACATTAATAATTGGGTATGGAAATCAGAAAGAGACCGTAAACTTGGGAATGCTTGATGTAAACTAATCTGATTTTGTAATGAGTATGACACTGCTGAAGTGTTCGGATACCATGCATTGTGAGTTTGCACATGTAACAGTTAAACTCTGTAAGAATCCCTTATTCTCTATTCATGTCTAGGTTGGTAAAATTCAAGTTGAATATGATAAGAATTCAAAACAAGTGGATGTACATGTGCTGAAGGAGACACTTTGGACTTGTTTGCGAGGATTTTTTCCGGCACCTGAAATGGTGAGTAGTTCAAGGTCAACCTTATTTGGTTGTGTTTAATTGTTTTATTTTGAACCTGATACTTGATGTAATAAATTTATAGTAGATACTATAGGCCACATCAGTGTTACGAGGTCATGTGGCCCGTTAACTGCATACGACAGGGACATGGGGGGTTTTGATTATGCGATTTCCTGTTTCAACATATGTTTGCACAACATGGGGCATTTTGATCATACTACTTATTTTTCCTCAGCAGGTGTATGAGAATAGCATATCTTTCAGACGTGTATTAACCTCCTTTCCTGATGATTGTGAAGCTGCTTCAGCTCATGACATTTCCCCTCATCTATGTTTCATCTGCCTTCTGCATCTTGCTAATGAGCACGGACTGACAATTGAAGATTGCACCAATTTGGACGACCTCAGTATACATCTTCCTGTTGCACGTTAGGCTGGAGGTGAAGTGAGGCAAGCATCATAATGGTCAGCTGTCGTTATTCTTCACGTTTTGTGTATAATATGTTAACATTAGTGATGCCACATTTTGAGGGAACAGCTAACAAATTCCCGTTAGAGTCTCGCATGTTGCGTATATGTGCTATCTGGTATGTGCTCTGTTTATGATTGCAACAACCATGCCTTATCCTAAAACGTGCACCTTTATTGCTCCCTGTTAAACTTACTGAGCGTAGTATGATGTCAATGTCTGTTTTAATGCAACCTAGCAACTGAACTCACAAATGTAAAGCTCTATACATGCCCTATCTGATCATATGGAAGTTCTATCAGAGTGTCAGTCCTATTTTGCTTTAATATGCGGAGTATCAGTTTATATATCACTCCCTCCAAGAGCTGTCTGAATTGTCTGAGACACGATATAGTATCTTCCACCAACGGGCACGCATGTATAGTAGCATTGTAATATTTGAGAGTTGAGAGAGGAGTGTACTGTTGCTATAAGTGCGCATAGGGCGCAGTTCATGTGTTTCTAAATGTTGACTGTATGTCCTGCTGATTTATCATTCTTCCTATGAAATTGATGAGGGCTTAGAAGTTAGAAGTCAGCAACGATTAAAGTATACCAAATATGAGAAACTTGAAACACACATTTAAGATTTAACAAAGGTGATTTAGATGATCGATTATACAATTAGACGGTGATCGTCCATCGCACATGTGAAAGACAACAACTTACCTCACAAAACAGAAAAATAGAAAAGAAAAATCCTCAAAAGTCCACAAAGCCCCTCCTTTTAACTGGACAACCATGCAGGCCTTAGACAACGGGTTCCCCGCCATGTTGTTGAGGGTTGCCGGCCGCCTCCTCAGGGATCTCATCAGGCAAGGCCATCACGTGGAGGTTCTCCTTCGTGTAGGCGTCTGCCACCAGGTCCCAATTTACCCCAGAGTCGGGATACTTGTGGCAACAACACCTTTCGGCATACAACCAACCCTGGTTAATGCCTTCAATCAACCTGTCATCCCATTGCTTCTGCAAGCTTAACTGTAATGCAGCAGCCTCATCAGTAAGAGTCTTCAGCCGTGCCTCGAGATCCTTCTTCTGTAGAGCCAAGGATTCAGCCAGCGATTTCCATCGCCCCTCAGACTCAGTCAAACGGACCAGGTTAACTTCGGCAGCTTTGGCCTCCTCCACTAAAGCCATATTTCTGCTTTCAGCATCGCGAAAATCAGCCTCTTTCTTATTAAGCTCAACCCTTAGTTGGCTTACTGTAGTAGCGTCAGACTCCGTGACACGGAATTCTTCCCGTGGAGGAGAAACAATAGCTTTCGCATCCTCGCGGCGCTGATGATAGATTCCCAACATCAATGCTTGGAAAAGGGAATTACCAGCCTGCAGTGATCACTAGGCTGAGTCAACAACTCTAATATAAAGAAACAAAGCAAAGGAAGAATAAGACTCTACCTTCATATGGTCATGGGCAGCTTGAGCAAAAGCAGCGTTAAATTGCAAACCTTGAGGCTGATCAGCTGGTAAAACGGTGCCCTGCAGTAGTCGCAGGCCCAAAGTGCCTCCTGTGGCGGGGATATCCCAAGCAAGGGATTCATTGCAATAAGCCAATGGAGGTGGACAAAAGGGCTGGTCGCAAACCTGGCCTGTGCAGAAGTATTGGTATAACTCAGGTTCAATTTGGACAGATGCTTTTTCCATGAATTGGTTATCCCTGGGAATAATAACCTGAGGAGGCTGGTCCAATGACCCAGCCGTTTCCAAGGCGGCACCATTAGAGGACGGGAGGACATCTGAATAACCTATCTTCCCCAAATCCTCTGCGTTCTTGGAGTCTTCTTGATCGCCCTCCAGGATGTTGTCAGACCGAGGAGAAGACGCTTGAGGACGTCGCCTTGGCCTACGAAGCGGCGGTGTCTCCATAGGTAGGTCCTTAACATCGAACTTCTTCTTTTCCAGGAGAGGCAGCCTTTTATCCGCAATATCTGAGTTGGCAGGATAGTTTCCCTCAGCATCCAAACCCAACTTTTGGAGGTGATCAACGTCATAGACTATGGGCTTCGCAAATTCTGCAGAAGAAAAAAGACATGAAACATTAGTGGCACGACGGCTAGCTAAACAAGAGTACTAGATATGAAAAGGGCAGTCTCTAGCCTCTACTTCTGGATGCTCTACCACTACGGTGAAACTCATCTTGTTGCGAAGTTGGTGGCACATAGGATGCTCCATCACTACGCTGAAGCTCATCTTGCTTTGATGTTGGTGGCACATAGGATGCTCCATTACTAACACGAAGCTCATCTTGCTGTGAAATAGGTGGCACATACGATGCTCTATCACTATGGCGAAGGTCATGCTGCTTGGAAGTTACATAGGATGTTTCATTGCTTAGGCGAAGCTCATCTTGCATTGAAATTGGTGGCACATAAGATGCTCCATCATTTAGGTGAATCTCATCTTGCTTCGAAATTGGGGGCACATAGGATCCTCCATAACTAAGGCGAAGCTCATTTTGCTTCGAAGTTGGTGGCACATAGGATTCTCCATTACTAACGCGAAGCTCATGTTGCTGAGAAGTTGGTGGCACGTAGGATGCTCCAACACTAAGGTGAGGCTCATGTTGCTTAGAAGTTGGTGGCACATAGGATGCTTTATTACTAATGTGAAGCTCATCTTGCTCAGAAGTTGGTGGCACATAGAGTGCTCCATGACTAACGCGAACCTCATATTGCTGTGAAGTTGGTGGCACGTAGGATGCTCCATGACTCAGTCGAAGCTCGTCTTGCTTCGGAGTTGGTGGCACGTAGGATTCTCCATTACTCAGGCGCAGCGCATCTTGCTTTGAAGTTGGTGGCACATAGGATCCGCCATCACTAAGGTGAGGCTCATATTGCTTCGAAGTTGGTGGCACTGAGGGTTGGTCAGATGGATAGACGGCAATGCTACCTCGCTTCATTGTTGACGTTTTGTATTAGAGACTTCAGAAATTGTTTAGGTTTGGCTTCATGTGGCTACCATGATCAGCTCACCTTATATAGAGGGAATGTGGATATAAAAATGGAGTGTTAAATTAGGTTTCAAAAAAGGAGTGTTAACATGATCATGGTGAGTTGGCCGTGTTTTTATAAAGCTAAAGCTAACATGATTGTTTTTGAAAATTATTTGAATGGCTCTAAAAATATGCTTTTTCATTACCGACCATCTTATTCTAATCATTCCCCGGCTGCACCACAAATCATTTAAGATTGATGTTACTGTATCATCTTACACGAGGTTCTAAGGATGCAGATGCATTTAATCAACTTGGCCTGTTGTCCTAAAGTTCTTGGCCAATCTAAGCTACTTTTATCATACTCCGTATATAGCTAACACAATTGATGTAATAGTTTTCCAGAACAAATTCAATGGTATAAGTACATATATTTTTTACTTTTATCACCTTTTTTTTATGACGTGGGAACCCGCAACCGCTATCCTTAGGGTGTGCACTACATTTACACCTTTTGTTAAATAAAAAGGCAATAATTTACCTATATATATATATATATGAAAATTATTTAAGAAAGTTGGAAGTACATGAAATAGATTCCATTATCTTGGTATCATGCAGTCCCATAAAACATAAAAATAACGAACAATGTGAAGTCATAAGAGATGAAGATAAAGGGATAATGGACAAGTAGTAAGAGATCAAATTTAATGTTCTGCAGTGCTTTTAGATTCAATTTCTAAAGGGAGCAATTAAACCTGTTACAATACTCTTTTGAGTACAAAATTGTCAAGCTGGGTTCTTTTATTTACCATCTATCACATATATACTTAAGGAATTCACCCAACACCAATTTGTACTATGTACTTTCTGTACGCACATAGTGAAATATGCATAATTTACTATTGTTGTGCGGAAGCGCGGTGGTGAGCAGTTTCGGTATAAACTGAAAATAAAGCAAGAAAGATAAGAGACAGATATTTCACTTGGTTCACCATCAACATGATGGCTACGTCCACCAGAACAGAGGATCGCGGATTTCACTATATGAAGAGAACAGAAGTACAAACGTACGAACCCATAATTCGGGTATAGATGAGAGACTGATAAGAAAATTCTAACCCTAGTA
>CAAKMY010115490.1:0-11718 GCA_901111285.1 Corrigiola litoralis | reverse complement strand
GCTTCTTTATTTATCTATCGACATGGCACTGAGATGGCTTACTTATTATTATATGTTGATGATATTCTATTGACTGCATCTAGCACTGCCCTGTTAGAGCGCATCATTGCTAATTTGTCCAGTGAGTTTGCTATGACTGATCTTGGGGTTCTTCACCATTTTCTTGGCATTACTGTCACTCGTGACTCTCATGGTATGTTTCTCTCTCAGAGTCAGTATGCCAAGGATATCTTGGCTCGTGCTTCTATGAGCTCTTGTAACCCAGTTTCCACGCCTGTTGACACCTCATGTAAGCTCAGTGCTACTGATGGTTCTCTTATTCAGGATCCGACCTTGTATCGTAGTCTTGCAGGGGCTCTACAATATCTCACATTCACTCGCCCTGATATTACCTATGCTGTTCAGCAAGTTTGTTTATTTATGCATGCACCCCGAGAGCCTCACTTCCAGTTTCTTAAAAGGGTGCTTCGCTATATTCAAGGAACATTGGACTATGGTTTACGCATATCTGTCTCTCAGTCTCATTCCTTAACTGCTTACTCCGATGCAGACTGGGCTGGATGCCCCGATTCTCGACGTTCGACGTCCGGATATTGCGTATTCCTTGGTGATAATTTGGTATCATGGTCCTCTAAGCGACAAGCTACAGTTTCTCGGTCTAGTGCTGAGGCCGAGTATCGTGGGGTTGCCAACGCTGTCGCAGAGACTAGTTGGATTCGTAATCTTCTTCTGGAACTTCACTTGCCTATTCGCTCTGCTGTTATGGTGTACTGTGATAATATTTCTGCTGTTTATCTTTCTGGCAATCCTGTTCAGCACCAGCGAACAAAACATGTAGAGCTTGATATCCATTTTGTTCGCGAGAAAGTTCGGGTTGGTTCTGTTCGTGTCTTGCATGTTCCTTCTGAATATCAATATGCCGACATCTTCACAAAAGGCTTGCCATGACACCTGTTTCAGCGATTTCGATCCAGCCTCAGCGTTCGCTCTTCTCCCGCTCCGACTGCGGGAGTGTAATGGAATGTAAATAATGTTAGTGATTTACTTCCTAGATTAGTTATTGTATTCATAGCTAGTATGTCTTTAATATCTTTGTATTATTAGCTAGTATCTTTGGTGTATATTTGTGAACTCTATTTAAGTGATATGCTACGGTATCACCCTCTTGAGGGGATTATACTATCTTTCAATATGAAATGGTTGATGGATTTTGTGTGTTTTTGATTGTCTTTCATTGAGCTAGTTTTAAGTTAGAAGGTCGTGCATTGGATAATTGATGATGGTTGATGGTTGTTTGGTGATTGTTATATGTAATGGTTGATGGATTTTGTGTGTATTTGATTGTCTTTGTTTGAGCAAGTTTTAAGTTGGAAGATCCTGCATTGAATAATTGATGACAGTTGATGGTTGTGTGGTAATTTTGTTATGAAATGGTTGATGGATTTTGTATGTTTTTTGTTGTCTTTGTTTGAGCAAGTTTTAAATTAGAAGATACCGCATTGAATAAATGATGATGAGTGATAGTTGTTTAATAAATTTTATATGAAATGTGTTGATGGATTTTGTGTGTATTTTGTTGTCTTTGTTTCAAAAAGTTCAAAGTTAGTAGTTCTTGTAGTATGTAAATGAGGATGATTGTTGGTTTTTTTAGTGGTTGTTGTGTGAAATGGTTGACCGTTTTTACTCCCTCTGATATAACAAAATTACTTATTGTTGTCACATTTGAGGGGAGCTTTTTGACTATCAATTTTAGTACTAAAAATACTTCGTTAAAACTTATGAAAGTTATATATTTAGGTTCTTCTGAAAAAGTACCTTCATAATATCAAATTTTGTTTAATTAAGACGCTTATACTTTGTGAGATATTTGAAAAGTCAAAAGCTTTTCTCAAATTGTGAGAATGGCAAACATTTTTATAACAAAGGGAGTATGTTTTTTATAAGAGTTCTTCATTACTGGTTGGTAGTTTGTATGCTAATTTTAGCATTTTTGTTTTTGGAAGTTCTTTCCTTTTGTTGAATCGCGTTTGCCAGTTTTCTTCATATGTACTTTTTTTTGTTGATCTTTATGTGGAGTGCTTGATATGTGTTTTTTGTTTTCCAATTGATTTAGCAAGTTTAAGTCTTATTGAATAGTTATTTGTGATTGGTGCTTGTTTGATGATTGTTCTATGAAATGGTTGATGGGAACTCTGTATTCTTGCTCATTCTTCAGTCAGTTACTAGCGTCAGCAAGTTCTTTACTTTAGAGATGGATAGGTTGAAACTTGAAAGATGGCATGTTTCTGGGCACGATACTTTGTAGACTTTACCAGCTAAGCTAATTAGTAAACAAACTATCGGGTGAACTTGATTAGGTCTAGGGCTTAAATAAAAAAAGGCATAATTGATCTGTGATTTAATGTTGTACAATGTTGGAACAGTTAGCTTAAGCTCCAAGCAATCACGGACTAGCGGGTGTAAGGTTAATGTGTAATCACCATTGAGGATTCCTTATGAGGGAAAATAATTTTGCCATTCTGAACCAATTGATATTGCATTGTGAGCCTACTTTACTGTGCAACTGTGGTATGAGAGTTGGGTGTGTTTGATGAGTTTGCTTGTGAGTTGTGGTCCTTGTACTTGCATCTTCAGGCATATTATATAAGTTTAGGGTGAAATTTTTGATCCAAAAAAATGGTGGAAACATTTTCGGCTGGGTTCTTTCTTTGTCACTCTATAAGTTGTGCTTGGAAATGACTGAATCTTCTGAAATGTCTTCTGGTCAGGAGTCTCTGTAGGCAAAGATGTCTCTTGCACAACTTTTGTGTCTCTCTCAGTGTCCGGTGTACTTTATTGGCACATTGATTTTTCTCTAGTAGTTCCCTGTTATGAAAACTTATATATTGTAATTTATTTCAATGGCACTTCTATTTATCGAGATTCAAAAAAGTATTGTGTGGCTGTGAGCCTGTGAGTAGATAAACCATGATATTTCGAAAATAATATTACTGTATAAGAACGATCCAATATAGATGTTCTAAAAGTGTAGTGCCCTTTTATGACACCATAGTACCCTCATTAGAAAAGGAAAAAAAATGATGGTGTCTTCTTATGTCAACAACATCCACCAGGGACAGCTTAAGTTATGGCTTCCATTTCTCCTATGTCAAACTGCTTTCTCTTAGCTTGTGGTGACTCGATGGGGTTATAAATCATCAATAATGTTTTGCAGTGTGACTGAAGATAAATCAAGACGTTACTATACCCCCCCCCCCTCTCTCTCTCTCTCTCCTCGTCCTCCTCACTCATAGTACAATATTTAGAGTCCTTAGCTTGTGGTGCTTATCTGGTGGTGGTGGAAACACTTGGTCACAGTATGACTTTGATCAGTGAGATTTCTTTAGGACCTGATGTTTGCTATTTGTAGGTGTATATGCTGATGAGGATGATGTGCAGAAGCACCTGAAAGAGAAATATGGGAAGCTTTCAGCTTCTGAATTGAAGGAAAATAAAGATTTCAATGATGATCTTCTTGCAAGTGACATAAATTTAACCGTGAGACTACAAATAATCTATTCTAAATTGAGCATTCGGTCAGTACGGAATGCTTTTGAAGAGTCAGTAGGAAACAGACTTCAAAAATTTGGGGGCCCAGATAACAAACAATTACTTCTCAGGTATATCATTTGTATTGTTGATTGACTTGATTTTCTAGACCATCTCGAGTTTATAATGGATTTGTCTAATATTAGAGTCTGTGTTGAGAGTGCTTAGTATAACGGTTTGATACTTTCATGTTTACAAAAGCAACCATGCACTATCTGTTTCAACTGTAGGGGTTATGCTGGAAACATCGACAGAGCCAGTGGGGTAATGCTGTGATATAAATTACACTTTTTTGGTCTTTACTGGTGATAGATTTAAAATCCTCCTTTTCTTTTTCTTTTGTCTTTTCTATGAGAAGGGGAAGAGGGAGGGGGGGGGGGGAGTCTGGTCATGTTGATTAACTGGTTATAAACCTGTGAGTGATAGTTCTGAAAACATGGGGTGGTCATCGCAGTTTAGGAAAGTTCCAAGTAATGTTATTTGCAGGTCTCGAGAAATATGTATTTGTTGCAAAGTGAGCATTCTAAATGCTCTTCTGCCTCTTGAAGACTGTAATGACAAAGGAATAGTGGAATACCTTTCCCTTGAGTTTGAGGAAGCTAACATCTGTCTTGCTGCAGCTTTACTTCTCAATTTAGGGATGAGCTCAAACTACCAAAGAGTTCTGTTATAGAACTTTCCCGTGGGCATGGTCATGTGCTGCATACAACAAGTAAGCTCTCTACTGTTTCGCTCTCTTTCTCTCTCTACTTGAATGTGTTCCTGCATACTTTAGGGTTGCTCCCAGGTGTATCTTGGGCTCATCTGAGTTATGTTATATTGTTGATTACTGGTCTTACGCAATGTAATGTTCATTGTTCTCTGTGTTAAAAATAATCATTTTAAAGACACTGTTGGTATGACCTAAGAAAACGTAGGCAACAGTTACTGTATGTAACTGTTTGCCAAAAATGATTTTGGCTGTCTGTTATTGCAAAGTGACTTCCTTGAAATTCTTAGAATGGACACCATTCACTTGTGCATCGAACTTTGCAGTTGATGGAGAGGAGGTAGGGAGCATCCAGAGCAAACTTCTTTGTCAGTCACTATTAGATTTATATATTGGTGAGGATCCATTTGATCAACAAGCGAAAGACAATGTAATGCTCAAGTTGGCAGATGGATTCGAAAAGAAGAATTCAGCAGTTTGATAGAGTCGGTTGATTCTTGCTGGAAGATGTCTAATAGGAATATAGGAGTAATCCATCGGCAATTTGGCATACCTACGGCATATGTGTACTGCATTAGAGAAAAGTCACAGTTTTCGCTATGGTGTACTATCGGGCAATGATTTTTACACTCCCCCATTTGATTTTTACACTCCTCATGTGGGAGGAGTAGATTCATACACAGGAATCTGTGCTCTCACATGGAAGGGGTGAGTGGGAGTGTAAAAATAAAAATGGGGAGTGTAAAAATCAGTTTCCGGTACTATCTGCCACTACCTCACAACGCAAACATTTATTTGGGAATTGTACAATACATGTAACATTACCCACTGTTGTCATGGTTTATTATATTGTTATCATGAATAGCCTTTGAAAGATAATTTTTTTTTTAAATCCGTACCTTATATGCTGGATTTCTTTTGATGCTGAGCCGCCAATATAAACTTTCCATCATTTCAGAGCATGCACAGTTAGTTGAAAAACGGTATGGGAATTTAACAGAAGTTAATACATTCTGTGTATTATTAGTCTCTGTATTATTAGTCTGTGTATATCGGTCATTGCAGTCTTCAAGAGGCAGAGGAGCATTATACGGATTTTCCAGTTTCGAGTCTCGCAACTCATTGATCTACACTTCTACGAGGATGGCATGCTAACATTCTGCTAGGAGCTGTGCGTAGTAGCTCAGGCGCAGAAAGTTTTAAATGTATGCACTTGTGTAGAAAGACTCATTGGTATAATCAACCTGCTTTAATTTCCAAACTTGAATGAGAGAGAGATGTACGCTGTAACGAGTCGTTTGACTTATATTAAGTAAAGTGGTGACCATTTCCCATTCAACGTATACAAAAAAAAGGAAACATCACCATTTCCTGCTCAGTTCATTCTCTCAAGCTCTGACAAATTACAGAATATCTGGCTTTAACACTATTCACATGAGAAACAGCAAAAGAAATTTCTGTCAAAGAAACAATAAATAGCAAAAGAAAGCTCTGGTATCATGATACTGCAAGCTTCACCATTGAGGAGCATGTTGGAATTCACAATTAGTTCAGAACAAGGTTTTTGTACAGCTTCTAGACCTTCATCAACTCCTGAAACATCAAATCATCAAACCATTAAGATGCACACACAGACACCCCAAATAAAAGCATGAATGAAAGTTGCTTCTATCTGGAAATTTCGGACTGAGAATCATGCAAACGGTTCCGACTTACAATTACAAAATAACCTGGTCAAAATAAACCATTCACCCAAATGATTTAGCCAATTTTATCTACTTTAAGCCTCAGCACTCCAATAACTTAATCAGGTGCGCAAGGCCTAGGGGGGACAGGATTGTGAAGCACCCACCAGGCGACTAACATGCTCTAGTTGTTCACCAAAAGACAAAACATTAACTCAACTTGAATCCAGTGCCACATGCTTTGCTACACCAGTTGCAGAACAAGAAATATTTTCATGAATGACCCTTTTCAAGGTTTTCAAGAAATGGTAACTTTTCTTCATATGTACTCCCTTGTAAGTATCTCATAGCTACCATTCTTTTGTTTATGGACTCCCTCAAAAGAACTTACAAAAACCAAAACCATCATACATGAAGTTGACAGGGTCCTCCTGTGACTAGAAGTCACTCATCTAAGGCATCTTACAAAATCGGAAACATCATTTTCGAAGTAGATACTAAAAACAGATTGAAAATCCTCGAGCGAAATCGTTAGCTTACAAACTAAGCAAATCTAACTTGTGAAAGGGGAAAAGGAGGCCTCTGTAAACCATGAGGGTCATAGGTCAACACACACATATACTCAGATTTAGAAAAAAAAAAGAAAAACAAAATAAAAAACCTTTATTTTCATGACAGAAGCTACATACCTGGTCTTTCTGTTTGTAGATAGCATCAACCTTCTTTATATACTCGTCAGTAACTTTCTACAAAACAGAACATCAAGAAACACAAGTAATCAAGTTCCGTCAAAGAGCTACCACATCGAGAGGAAAAGGGCAAGGCTAGACTCCGAAGACACAGAACATTGAAATTATACGAAAAGAGGGTCAATTTTACTATCCTAGGGCATCTGCAAAAGTTTGTTTCCATTATTCCCAGATACTATAAGTACCTCTTCTAGACGAATCTTAGTGTTATTTCCAACTTCCACAATTGCTCAATTTCCTAAACTAAGGTGACATTCCCCTTGCTTGGATGTACAGAAAAGTCAGAGATTCCATATAGCAAAAACTTGGACAAACAAAAGGACTACACAATCTTCACCATTTGACTATGAATTGAAACAACTTATCTCTAACAATAAACAAGATGCAAGAAAGCCCCTTAACTGTCACCATGTATGTGATGAGGTATTTCACGTCACGTATATAAGTCAAGTCAAAGAGTAGAAAACTAAGATATAATGCAAGCAATAGCCAACAAGATTATGTTAAGGATAGAGATAATCCTATCTGAGAAATCTTCTGTCAGATTATAGATATCTTCCAGTCACAAACTCAATGCTCAACATCATCCAAGCAATATAATACACTGTCTTATATATTAATATTTTGTTTGCTCCATTTTTCTACAGTATCGCACTTCTATAAACAACCAGTGACCCAAATCTAATATTCTGTCATTTGCGGATTCCACAATGCCATGAAACCTGATAATACCTGCAGAGCAGCTGAGAGGTCTTTCACATTATCCTCTGACAGCTTTTTCTCCTGCGAAGATATATTAAGAAGCTCAAGGTAAAACATTCACATGAAGTAAAGATATGAATGTGACTAATTAAAAGATCAATACCTTCTCAAGTCTCTCATAAGCCTTCAATGCATCTCTTCTTATGTTCCTTAATGCAACCTAGACATAAAGACATGTGTGTCACGACAAGGACCAACAGTTACAGTACATAGAGTACAGATAACCCAAAGTCCCAAACTACAATTGTAAAAGTACCAAACTGCAATTAAGATGTAAGAAGTTTCGGTCAAAACTGAATTGTTGAATCATGCTATATTGACCTGCTTTAACTTTGGCTTAGATCTGTAAAAACTGCCCCCCCCCCCCCGGACTCTCTCCAGACGCATAAGGGGGACGATAACTGAGTAGGTAGTACAGCCATAATAAATGGCATATCAAAGCTTGTTTTAGATGCCGGAATGAAGTACAACTTTACATACATTAAGATCTGTTTCTCATAGATTCCACAAAGACTTGAACAAGTCTCGGACATTGGAGAAAGCTCTAGATATAAAAACATCAAATTTTCAAAATAACAAGCACAGAGAAACTTACAGATATTGACCCACTAAATTCAAAATTCAAACAATAACGCACAAGTAAAATGTCTTCTCCCAATCACCAGAAGACTTAGCATTACATGTAAAGTAAAGATGCATAACCTACAAGCCCAGATGAGGCAAGGTCTTTGCAAAAGCAAGGATAAAAGTTATCATCCAAGCAATTCAGAATATTAAATATTCTAGTTTCTAGCCTTTGACTGTCATTGATATTCATCATTTTCCATCTAAGCCTTGCCTCTAATTTTGGTAGGAAGACTTTTCACAAACTATCTACGCAAAGAAAGCATACCTTTCCTTCTTCTGTAAGTTTAGCAACAACCTTTGACAGCTCCTGCATCAAAATAGATCAGATGGTGATCTTGGAATGTTATCAAACAAAATAATCCAAACTACACTCTTAAAGAGCACAATGCTATAGGAAACTAAGTCTCTTAGAAACACTGAAATATAGAAGAAAAGCGAGCCTTATAAAAATTGCCAGCTTAGTTCCAACACAGAACATCCCCGAGACATGAGCTGATAGACAAAAGGTCATTGTTTCTATCTTTTAAAATTCCGATGCCTCGATCCTTTTATAGAACTGTTACGCAAATACTAAGCACTTCAATGCATGAAGATATATAAGTTATATCAAGAATAACTCAGATGCTAGTCAAAACTCTACAGAAACACCAAGAGTCTGTAACAAGGTCATTGACTAGTGTTTTCTGCAAGACACAATCCATTAAGCTAGGTTTTGAAAGTAGAACAAAGTGAAGAATCCATTCTTACGAGTTGTGACTACTAAAAGCATAGAATAAGTGCCAAAGAGTCTCTTTGGAGACAAATGCATGCGATCAAAGACTCAAAACTCTACCAGGAACACCAAGAGGAATGTGGGACGCTAGAGGCAGTCTGGAACAAGGTTATAAACTAGTGTTTTCTGCAAGACAAAATCCACTAAGCTAGGTTTGGAAAGTCGAACAAAGTAAAGAATCCATTTTTACGAGTTATGACAACTAAAAGCATATAGTAAGTCCCAAAGAGTCTTTTTGGAGACATGCAAATGCATGCGATTAAAGACTATGCATGCGGTAATTCAGTAGAGCGTCCTACGCTGTCCTGAATAAAAAAAGTCTGCAATTTAACCGTCCAAAATTTCTTGCACGACAGTCTAGAAGTTATCTTGTAGAACCAGTACAAACACATTTGTGAGCCTAGTCACAGGAAGTATGTTTATAATAGCTTTGAAGAAAAGGTACAAATAATTTACTTCTCATGTTACCAGATTATTGAGGATTACCTTCCTTCTTTCGGAGGTTAACGGAGGCAAGGACAGCCGAATAACTTCTCCGTCGTTGTTAGGATTTAAACCAAGCTCTGCTGTTACTATGGCCTTCTCTATAGCCTTCAAGCTGGGAAACCAAAACCAAATGTTTTACCATGTCCATAATCTACAGAACAAATAACTACTTTTGTACATACAAACTACTACAATGTACAAGGTAAAACTATCAATGGGATTCCACAAATTTGTCTTAGAGGTTAAAATGAGACTTTCATCATTTATTCCATATCACGAACCGATAAGTCAATAATTAACTGATCTCCAATTATCCAATATTATGCAACTGTCTAAGTTAGAGATAATTTGACATACAGATGCTCCTAAATACTACGAGTATCATATTTCACTCTCTAATGCTTCTATGGGATTGCCATATATACGAATCCAGATTTACAATCACATAACCATATTTAATGACAAGTTTGATGACTACGTATCCAGACATCTAGTCACACTGACACCACATATGCAATCTCATTTGTTAGAGCCCTAAAATATATTCATGTACATTGATGTCATTACTCATCCGAAAATTTTTGCACCAGTGAAAGATTACAAGGTAAAGATACATGACCAGTTTGAATTTCAGCATCTATACCTTGATTTGTCATATGGCGATATCAAAAGGGAGCTAGAATCTGGGGTACTAATCTGAGCAATGCCTTTCAAGCTGACTGGAGTTCCATAATACTCAACCTGTCAGGCATTGGGACTAATTATTGTCGTAGAAGAAACATCACAGAGCATATGAATGAAACCCATCAAAGGTGACATAACATTTACCGATACATGTAAATTAGACTCCAGACACAAGTAACCCCACATGAATCACTCTGAACAACATGTAGGATCTAAGGGGTCGTTTGTTTGTCCTATAGGTGTATAGGTATGGACTATGGGTGTGAAGTCAATTGATGGAAACCAAACAATAAGAATGGGAATGAAGTTCCAAATTCCACATCTACATTGAAAGAAACACAAGGTATGGGGAATCAAGTTCAACCCCAATACCTTATCAACCTCATTCATGATTATATACCCATACAGTGGCCATACCCATGATGTAAACAAACGACCCTAAAGTAACTCAACAACAATATGGGAAGTGCAAGATGCATACCTCTACTCGGTCCAACATAGATGGATTTGCACGGCTTGTCCTTACGGAATTAAAATTTGAGCGAACTGTTTCAATAGTCTTCTCCATCCTTTGTTTCTTCGGAAAAAAAAAATAATCACAAAGCATTAATTCGAGAACACTTTTATTTATGCAACCTAAAGTGTAAAAAGTTTCAGGCTTACAGCATCTTTCTCAATCATGGACTTTTCAGCTTCAATTTCCTCGATAGTTGCAGACTTAATAATTCCTGCTCTGCATTGAAGCCACAAGAGCGCATCACAAGTTTGTCACGCACTGTTTTTAAAATAAACCCCAACTCTCAGAAAAATCGAGAGAAGTGAACCTCACAAAAATCTTACCTACTCTGTGACTGTTTCACAGTAACCGATTTTCCAGAGAGATTGCTAAAACCACAATCAATCCTCACGTAATTCGCAGCAGATCTCCAGAATGAGACATTGTTTCGCACAACTTGGTTTTGAGAAAGATTGCAGTCCACATTATTTAAACCTTCAATAAGAAATCAAACCCAATAAGGGACACTCAACATTATTAAACAAAATCTCTCAAGCTTTTGTTAGTATAAAGCCTATTTCTATCCAAGTTTTTTCGAAAAATTGCATTCCACATTGTTACAACCTCCAACAATAAGGTAGACAATATATTAAACGACCACCAATCTTCAACGCCACTCAACCGATTATTAACTAAAGAAATATAAAACATTCTACCACTAACTGCTATCTTTGTGATGATCACATTCCACATTTACAAAACAATCGAAAAGATACAAAATCCACTCCAACCAACACAAGAGCGTCTCTCATGCCATTATTGACAAGTAACTCTAACCATATCCCTCATTAATATCTACAATCAAAATTGACTACCCCTATTTCCTCTACGCTTTATTTGGAGTTATCTAGAGGCTCACCCTAATTCTTGTGATTATTTTTCCGGTTTCCCGTAAGTATCCCCACCAACAGAGGGGCATTCTCCTTCGGGGACGAACATGTGGCACAATTATGGGTACACCCCTCCCAAGTTTGGTTGCTCCCTTCACAAGACTCAGGTTTCGAGCCCTTGACCGCTTGCTTAAGGGATGGGAGCCTTAACATTCACACTAACCAACTTTGGTCTAATTCTTCATATTTCATCATCATTTTCATACCCCA
>CAAKMY010115264.1:377-13377 GCA_901111285.1 Corrigiola litoralis | reverse complement strand
CCCATACTAGTATATATATATAGCTTAAAGTTGGAGATCCCAAAGTGACAAATTCTCTACGTCATTATTTTTTTTCTCAAAATAATGGGTAAATGATTGCATAGCGTGTCTTGTATGAGAAAATTTCACGGTAAAACGCTTTTAAAAATAATACCCTTGCATTTCAAAAGTAATAATGCACATTTCGATATAATATTAATTTTGAAAGATGAAGATATTACTTTTACAAGTGTATCCGCCACTACTCAACCCTCATCTAAGACTTTGTAATGATTGAAATAAGAATCCGTTGTAAGAGGATCACCTTAACCAAAAATCTAAGCCCATGATTAAGGATCCATCAATAAATATGTTCTTCGTAATCTTCCTTACTAGAGCCTACTATCCACTAAAAAGTACACAAGTACCAAATATCACACAAAGATAGGAAACGTGCAGAGCTAACAAAAAAAAGTCTTCGAATAAAGCTTCTTTTTTTCGTTAAACACATCAGTGACACAATTCGGGGAGTAAAAAAAAAGGATGGAATCTTGATCCAAAAGAGAGAAATTTAAGGTCTAAATTACTAGCATAATATTTTCTCAAATCAACTATCAATTTGCAATTTATTACCTCAAATCATTTAGCTATGACCATTTCTTTATTTGATTTTTTTTCTTGTTCTAGTACCCGAAAAAACCTTTATTTAAGTTATTCCCTATTGTCATACCAAAAGAAAAGAAGAACGTAACAGAGACTCCTCTCAAATCAACTTTATGTAGCGTTTTTCCTCACATCATTTGGTTTTCTACCCCTTTTCTACTCTCATACATACCTCCTTTTATAGCACACAAACACCACATGTATACAAATACCTCACAACAGGAGTTAAAATCGTCGATTCTTATCAACAACTTGTGCGCACATGTCAAATCCAAAAAAAAAGAAAAAAAAAAGAATGTAGGAGTTAAAAGCATAGAGTCACACAAACGTTTAATTTTTTTGGTCTATATTGGAGTAGGTAAATATAATATCTTGCTAAATCAACGTGCAAGAAGAGCCAAAAGTATATGTATTCATATTTAACAATTCACACCAACGTTGCCTTCAAAAAAAAAAAAAAAAAATTCACACTAACTTTGGCCAATTACTCCTTTGCGGCCAAACAACTTCAAAGCTGCCAGTAGACACTTGCCGACTTGCCGTAATTTGCCACCTCCTTGCTAATCATGTGACTTCAGGTCAACGATATTGCATTCTCCCATCATGTCACTTATTAGCTAGCAAATTATTGGTTTTCTAGAATGACCTCGTTTATAAAAGTCTTGGAAAGTTGGAAGTATATACACATATATACATATTAATGTGTATCACTGTAACAGTGTAACAAGTAACGACACATACAAATAATGGAAATGAGCATCTGATCAATTTCTTGAACTCGAAGTACAGCTTGCATTGCATGCCATTACCAAAGGTGAATATGATTCAAATATTTTACAACATGCAAATTCTTATAGGTTGGTAGGCAGATGATTCCATTCATTGAAAGGGATATTGTAGAAAGACCATTTACGTACGAATAATCCACCTTATCTGAAGAAAGGGGATGGTCCGGATGGAATCTCTTTTAATTTCCAAGTTGTATATATTGTTCATTGCATTGAATTCCCTAGATGAGCTATTGTCAAGTGTCACGTAGCTAGTTTGGTCAAGAAGTGGCTTATAGTTAACGCTCGTGCACCACGTATATATCACTGATCAATAGTTGCATGTCAATCTCATATGATATTGTTTTTGGGTTCTTATTGATTTGCCTTTCTTAGTATAGTTTTCGTACCTACATTAATCTTTCTTTCGTATTTCAGATGGAGATCAGCAATGAAGAATATACTGGAGATGGGACTGTTAGTCTCCATGGGAAACCTGTTTTGAGGAACAAAACTGGGAAATGGAGAGCCTGCCCTTTCATTCTTGGTAAATTGGACTTTGCTAGTTTGATTTCCTGTCATTTCTTATCTGTTACTTTAATGTGTGGTCATAATGTATATGTTTCTTTACAGGCAATGAGCTCTGTGAACGTCTTGCCTACTATGGTATTGCCAAAAATCTGGTCAATTATCTTACCAGAAAAATGCATGAAAGCAATGTCTCTGCTGCTAGAAATGTTAGTACTTGGGCGGGCACATGTTACCTTACACCTCTTCTTGGAGCTTTCTTAGCAGATACTTATTGGGGGAGATACCGGACCATTGCTGTCTTCTCCAGTATATACTTCATCGTAATCTCTGAACCTTGTTTCTTATTCGCCGCCCTCTTTTTACAATAATGATGTTTTATTCAATATGGCTATGTTTAGTAGCTTGTAATTAACACTGCGTTTGGTATAATGGGGTTTAAGTTCATAATCGAGGGGGTTGGGGGGAGGGTGAAGAACGAGAGAAGACTAACAAGGAGGGGATGTATATGATTGCATCTACTCGTGTAATGGTGTTGACATCGTTCGAATCAAATTGGAACAGTTGTCATTACATAGGTTGATGCAATTAAGTACACATCCCTCCATGACACTCCCCTACCTTACCTAATCTCCCCACCTAATTCGTCTTACATGTGAGTCATTACATAGTAATAGTGATTACAACCTACCAAACTTGACTTAAGTGTTTTAATCCTCAAGAGTGTTTTCAATTTTCTTACAAGCGAAGAGAATGAAAACCCAGGTCTCTAATTTGAAAGATGGAGAGGAGAGCCATTGCTCTTCCTCCTGGCTCTCCTCTCCTGTTCTCACCAAAGAAGGCGTATATGGATATTAGCAATCTCGACCTTATGGATTTGATCACTATGAGCTCTGTAGCCTTTGTTATAACGTGTTCACAAATGAGTGTAATTTTCATCCGGACATTCGATTAGTACTTATGCTTTACTTTTCATTATTTGTCTTCTAATGAGTAAGGTTGTGTGAGCTGTCTTGCCTTTTACTCTTATGGAGTATTGTGAAAGGGGCTTTGATTACTTACCAATATGTCAGTGGATTGTTCTAATAGCTCAGGACCTTAGATTTGCTTATAGTCAACTGAATCTTAGTAATTATATCATTATATGCGTCCTAGATAAGTAGATAGTTTTGAAAAGAGTTCAATTCAACGGTAGATGCTAAAGAAGTGTCCTATACACAAGGGACTTGGACAAGTTGAGATAATCAGCTGCGACTGGATGGGACAGATATATATTCTGTGAAGCTTTAGCTATCTAGTGACAGTTACCCTTCTGCAATTCCATATTCCCTAACTAAATCAGTTTGATTTTCTGGCATCTTTCCTTCTTTTTATAAATATTCGAGGTAATCATTGGTTTGGGAATATTTAATGGACTTTGGTTATGGCATGGTCAATCTTGATAAACGGTTCATATGCATCCCCCATGTGAGTGTCCTATATTGAAGGGAGAGAAAAAATTACTTGTGTGCCTATATGAAAGTTGACAGTTGAACATAACTTGTGAGCTTTTAACGAGCATTTAGAGTGTGTATAAGATAGTATACACAGTACTATAGTCACCTACTGAACATAATGGAGGACTCATATAGCAGATGTATTAGTACTCTAGTGGCTTGGTATATATGCTTAAACCCTTGTCCTTTGTTTCTGACCAAGCTTTAAAGGTTCATCTCAAGGCATGGCACACATAGTGTATGATATTAACTGTAGTATTGAGCAATGAGCATTTAGAGTGTGTATAAGATAGTTACAGGCGGCCTGTTTTTTAGTTTCAGCCCCCTTTCTCATTTCCTATTGTTCATACCTAATGTAGGGAATGTGCATATTGACTCTGTCGGCATCTGTTCCTGCTTTAAGGCCTGCCGAATGTGTGGGTTCAGTTTGCCCTGCAGCTACACCAGGACAAAAGACCATGTTCTTTGGAGGAATCTATCTGATGGCATTAGGGACAGGAGGAATCAAGCCATGTGTTTCTGCTTTTGGTGCTGATCAATTTGATGATACTGACCCAAGTGAAAGGATTAAGAAGGGATCATTTTTCAATTGGTTTTATTTCTCCATCAACATTGGTTCCCTTGTGGCAAGTAGTCTTATAGTCTGGATACAGGAAAATGTTGGATGGGGCATAGGCTTTGGAATTCCTGCCATATTAATGGGAATTTCTGTCGCAACTTTTTTTCTCGGAACTCCTCTTTACAGGTTTCGTAGACTCGGAGAAAGCCCACTAACAAGACTTTGTCAGGTTATAGTTGCATCAGTACTAAAACAAGAGTTGAAGGCTCCTCAAGATAGTAGTCTCTTATATGAATCTGAACATTCGGCGAAAGAAAGTCGAAACCTGGAGCACACAGAAGGATTGAAGTAACTTCCTTGTCGCTTACAGCTCCTGACTTTCATATTCTAAAGATGTTTAATAACTTATTTCCAAATATCAATTCCAGAAAGTAATGATATTTAATAACTTTTATCATTCTTCTATTGCAGGTGCTTGGATAAAGCAGCTGTTTTATCAGAAACTGATAGAAAGAATGGGGATGTCTGCCGCTCGTGGAGATTATGCACTGTAACACAGGTTGAAGAGTTGAAGATACTGATCCGCGTGTTTCCTATATGGGCAACTGTAATTGTCTTTGCTGCAGTGTACTCCCAGATGGCAACATTGTTTATTGAACAGGGAATGGTCATGGACAGAAAAGTTGGAAGCTTCACGATTCCAGCAGCGTCCCTAGTCATTTTTGACACCACTAGCGTTATCTTTTGGATCCCGGTTTATGACAGAATTCTAATTCCTGCATTAAAAAAGTTTACAGGCAACGAAAGAGGGTTGTCTAGTCTGCAGAGAATTGGTGTTGGTCTCTTCATCTCCATCCTTGCTATGGCATCTGCTGCATTGGTGGAAATCAAACGTTTGCGGCTTGCACAAGAACTGGGATTGGTTGATAAGAAGGTTCCTGTGCCGCTTAGTATCTTCTGGCAAATCCCCCAGTTCTGTTTGGTGGGGGCTGCTGAAGTGTTTACATTGATTGGGCAGGTGGAGTTCTTCTATGATCAGTCACCTGATGCAATGCGAAGTTTGTATAGTGCGCTCGCACTTCTAACTATGTCAATGGGGAATTACTTGAGCTCTGTAATTTTAACGATTGTGACCGCGATCACAACTGCTGGAGGGAAGCCTGGGTGGATACCTGATAATCTAAACCAGGGTCAGCTTTATAATTTTTTCTGGCTCTTGGCCGGTCTGAGCTTCTTGAACATGTTAGTTTATGTGTTCTGTGCAATGAGGTATAAAGAGAAGCGGCTTCATATATCATAAGAAATCTGATCAATGGCAAAGTAGAACAAACTGTTTATTCAGGCAATTCTTGAGCTCTTGTATTGTATTTTGTATAGCTTGTAGCCTTGTAAGGAAGTAGTTGTACTTTGTAATAATGAGCACAGAGAACTTGCGAGTAATTCGAGATACGCTCAACTGGAGTTCGTAACTAGTTGAATGGAGTGAGCACCAAAGTCCCAACTTGATTGTAAAAGGTTGTGTGCAACTTATGTTTTCTTTACACCAAAAAAAAAAAAAAAACACTTAACTGTTGTAAGCAAATTTTATTGAATCGATTTCATGGGCCATGGCATGCGTAATCAAATTGAAGAAAAGAAGAGTTAGAACTTAGAAGTGGATAGACACAAGAGTCAAGTGGACTTACTAACTAAGACATTTGCTCATGTTCCGTAAATGGTTTTTAGATAAAAAGTTCTATTGGCTTTTAACTTTTTAATTGGTCTAACAAATCAAAAATAGTGTTTGACAAATGACTTTTAACTGGATTAAACTGTAAATAATTTTGGTTAATTTTACAAAATACTTACAATTGAGGCCAATCAAAACAATTAACCGTTTCAGTCAAAAAAGTCAACTTATTCCAACCGGTCAAACAAGCCAATCATTCCCGCCAACAATCCAAGCCAACGGCCAAAGATCACAAAAAGAGAGTGAGAGGGGTCAGAACTTAGAGGTTAGAAGTGACTGCAAAATTACATATGATGGGTACTCAAGATGATCACCTCTTACCTCTTGAGGATGCACTTCTTCAGGTCTACTCTCTTTTACTAAGTCTGTTTTATTTATAGTCTTCTTTATTTTGTTCTTTACTACTTTGCTATCAAGCAGCTTCAATATGATAATATCTCAAAGTAAATTAGCTCTGTTTCCCTGGAATTTGTTCTTGCCTTGGCGAGCTATAACCATAATATTGAATTAGCTCTGCTTCCTTGGGGTATGAGGATTCGAACCTTGGGACAACCCTCAGGCAGGTTAAATTTCCCAACCACTGGGCCAACCTTACTCTTCGGGATGTCCCAGAATGTAGTTAGAGGAGTAGATGTATGTATCTTGCAGATATTGCTCCTACAGTGACGGTCAACTGTAGGAAATTTGATCAGTTGTAAGCTAAAAAGTAGTCTTTACATCTTTTTTCTGTAACACATGTATACAACTATGCAAGACACTGTATTATTTGCTATCCTTACCTTATGTAGAGTTTTTATTGGTCAATTGCTGTTTTCTGTGTTTTATATCATATCCATAGAGGGAAAACATTGAACAGCATACTGGAGATGGGTCTGTTGATTTCCATGGGGAGCCTGTTTTGAAGAGCAAAACTGGAAACTGGAAGGCCTGCCCTTTCATTCTTGGTAATGACAAAGCTACTGTAATGTGTTTTAATTTGTTGTAGGTATGTTTGTGGTCATGATTTTTCGTACGCAGGTAATGAGTGCTGTGAACGTCTCGCTTACTACGGTATTGCCAAAAATCTTGTCAACTATCTCACCAGCAAATTGCATGAAGGCAATGTCTCAGCTGCAAGAGATGTTAGTACTTGGGCAGGCACATGTTATCTTACACCTCTTATTGGAGCATTCTTAGCCGATGCGTTCTGGGGAAGATACAGGACCATCGCTGTGTTCTCTACGATTTACTTCATTGTAATTTCTAAACTTTTATTCTTTTCCCCCGGCATTCTTATTGCTACAGTTGACTTTTTTAGACTATTAAAGGTAACATCTATGAATGTTGGTGAACTTTAGTTTATCTGATTCACTATGTTGTGCTGTTGCCACCTGTTTGCGACAGGTTTCTGCTTGAGAGTTGAGATTGTATATTTAATCTGGTATTTCATCAGTATGTGCATTTTGCCTGCTACTTTTTCTGTTTTGTGGCTTAAAACAAACTTCCGGCCTCTGAAAGTCAATGAGTTGTCTTGTCTTTTACTCTCACTACCTCGTTATATGTATGTACCTTACCAGGAGATCATTGGTGTTGGTTGTGAGTTGCAATTATATTACTGGTGGATGGTGAGCTGCCTCTCATACATAAAATTTTTGGCCACATATTACATCTTCTAGTTTTTTGGCTTTAGTTTCTATGTAGCTCTTAACTTGATTGATAATGAAGGATTCATGTAGCAGATGACAAGTGGGGGAGTGTCGTGTACGTGACTTGTGCATTTTCACAGACTAATTACTTTACTCTTTCTCATTGCATATGGTTCATACCTATTGTAGGGGATGTGTACATTGACGCTTTCTGCAATAGTTCCTGCTCTTAAGCCCTCTGAATGTGCGGGTTCAGTTTGCCCTGCAGCTACACCAGCTCAAAGTGCAATATTCTTTGGTGGACTTTATTTAATTGCTCTTGGGACAGGAGGAATTAAGCCTTGTGTTTCATCGTTTGGTGCTGATCAGTTTGATGATACTGACCCAAATGAGAGGGTAAAGAAGGGATCATATTTCAATTGGTTTTATTTCTCCATTAACATTGGTTCGCTTGTGTCAAGTACTCTTATTGTTTGGATACAAGAAAATGTTGGATGGGGCATAGGCTTTGGAATTCCTGCGTTATTTATGGGATCTGCTATTGCAACTTTCCTCTCTGGAACTCCTCTCTACCGGTTTCAAAGACCCGGTGGAAGCCCTTTGACAAGAATTTGCCAGGTTGTAGTTGCATCTCTGCAGAAGCAAAAGATGGAGGTTCCACATGATAGTAGTCTTCTCTATGAAACCACAGACAAACTTTCAACAATTGGAGGAAGTCGAAAGCTGGTGCACACTGAAGGAATGAAGTAACTATTTTATCTCTTACAGCTTCCGATTGCTTTGAGCTTTACTGACCATTATTTGCACTAACTATCTCTTAATTGTCGAGAAAACAATCAGAACATATTAGGCAGCCCTTCCTAATAAGGCCATAATTGAATTGTAGCTATTGGTGGTTTGGTTCATAATTGGGTAATTCCTATCACGGTTCTGCTGCAGGTGTATAGATAAAGCAGCTGTCTTATCAGATGGTGATATGAGAAATGGGGATTTCGGCAATCAGTGGAGATTGTGCACTGTTACGCAAGTGGAAGAATTGAAGATCTTGATCCGCATGTTCCCTATATGGGCAACAGGAATAGTCTTTTCTGCTGTGTATTCCCAGATGGCAACACTGTTTATTGAACAGGGAATGGTCATGGACAGGACATTAGGGTCCTTTACAATTCCAGCAGCATCCCTATCCATGTTCGATGTCATCAGTGTTATTGTTTGGGTCCCAATCTATGACAGAATTCTCATTCCTGCAGCTAGGAAGTTTACTGGCCAGCAAAGGGGGTTATCAAATCTGCAGAGAATGGGTGTAGGCCTCTTCATATCAATCCTTGCGATGGTATCAGCTGCAGTGGTCGAAATCAAGCGTTTGCAGCTCGCAAAGGATCTGGATCTAGTCGACGAAGATATTGCTGTACCACTAAGTATATTCTGGCAAATCCCACAGTTTTTCTTAGTCGGAGCTGCTGAGGTGTTTACATTCATTGGACAGCTAGAGTTCTTCTATGATCAGTCACCCGATGCCATGCGCAGTTTGTGTAGTGCTCTATCTCTTCTGACAACCTCATTGGGAAATTACTTGAGCTCTCTGATTCTAACAATTGTGACTGCGATCACAACCGCTGGAGGGAAGGCTGGCTGGATACCTGATAATCTAAACAAGGGTCAGCTTTACAACTTTTTCTGGCTCTTGGCTGGTCTCAGCTTCCTAAACCTGTTAATTTATGTTTTCTGCGCTATGAGGTATAAGCAGAAGAAGGCATCATAAATCGTGGAATCCTTCTTGAAGGCAAGTGTCGAAAAATATGGTACTCATATTCATCAAAGAGAATCCCAAACAACTACTGTTCTTTTGTAATGGATAAGTTGAAGTGTACGTCAACGCGGAAATCCTTGGGAGTGTCAGAGTAACATAAATTTGTAGGTATATTGTCTTTTTTTGTACAGGTTCCATGTAAACTATATGTCTGATTATTCACTTGTATAGTGTATAGCTCATTGACTGTATACTATCCTGTCAAATATATGTTGTATTCTTTAGTATGTGAGTTTTAGAGGGTCAGACTTGAGAGTAATTGTTGTTCTTTTAGTTGTAAAGATTATGTGGAGGGGAGGGTGAAAATATAGAGATCCACAGCCTTGGGCCCTTGGCTAAGGGAGAAAGGCAGGCAAAGTAGGAGCAGAACGCATACAGATAGGATTTAGGAAGAGTGGAAGTCCCAGAGTTAGGTAGCTGTAGGATGGTTCTTTCGCATAACTATCAAAAATTACCTTAAATGATTGAACATCTTCAATTATTAGTTCGTTTATGTCATGATGTTGAAAGCTGTTCTCAACTTTGGAACAACTTCAAGATTCCTCATTAAAAATAATCATAGAGGTAACTTTCCAAAAACTATTAGAAAAGGCGCTCATTTTAAACCAAAAAGTGATTATTTTAAAACCGCCTCATACAAATTAGACTAATGAACAATTGAATTGGTCACATACAAGACTTATTTTAAAGAGTTGACACCTTTGCAAGTGCTATCAATTTGTGAAAAAACTCTCCATGAGCAGTTCACATTTGCAAACTCAACCAATGATGGATAAATGCGATTTTGCTCATAAAAAAAGAGGGTAAAACCGTCCCTATAGATAATAAAGGAGGAGTAATATGGGTATGAATGTGATTTTGCTTATAAATGTGAGTTCAACTTCAATCATTTCAGTTCAGTTCTAAGTGGGGTTCGTTGAGATTAGTTGTGTTCAATATGGTCAAACGAAAAGACGATCACTTCACATGATGAAAACGGTGTAAAAGTACAAACGGAAATAACGGCACAAAAGTGATAAGTGAGAAGTCAGCAAAACACAAATCATGGCTACTAACACTGATCATCACCCACTGCTTCTGGAAGACAATCTTGTACAAATCTCCTTCTTTCTCTCTTTCAAATAATCCTCGGATGTATCATGTTTGTGCTTTACTTTTGTCTGTGGAATACTGCGTTACTAGATTCTATGATATCTAACCTTAAACTCGTTGACTTTATATAAAACTTGCGTAAATTCAATGTATGCTGGTTTTGTTTGAGTGTGATGATGATTGTGAATTATAGGAAAATGCATATTTTGATGATAGTTTGGTGGGTCTGATACAGGAAGCAGAGATGGTAGACTTATAGAGTTTGGGATTTTAGTTGTCAAGTTGAGTGGATCATCCACCCACTGAATTATTTTTTTGGGAGTTGATTCTTTGATATATAATGTATGAACATAGAGTCTTAGAAGAGACAGGCTATTTTTATCATAAAAGTAGACGAAGCCATGGTGGCGCAACAAAAGAATATAAATCTCTTATTTGGCTTGGGCTTGTGGGAAGCTTGAGTTGCTTTAGATTGAAAGGATCACGTCTACTTTTAACATACAAGTAGACGGTCTTTTGTAATAATTAGTGATGTGTGAATGCAACATGCAGATTATGGTTTTCTTGCTGTAAGTTTTTGTTAAGTCTGATAGAGTTTATTTTTGTAAGGGTAAGTACACAGTAGAAGTATATTAGAGTACCATCTTTGATACGAAACTACCCAATGGATCTATGATACCTTAGATTGGTTATGCATAGTTTCGGGCCGTTTGCTGGAAGCTTTTTGGTCTGTTGATGATGCACACATTTTGCTGAAGAATGAGTTCTGAATAAAGTAAGGTCTATAAGTTGAAAGGTAGGAGAACTCTTTCAATAAGTATGCACTGCAGACGAGAAAACCGGGAGGGCGAAAAACTGCTAAAGATGAGACATTTGCTTGTGAATTCTAGGTATTTCTATTTGTTAGAGTGTCTCCAATTATCACTAACCTTCCGATCTGAGATTGTTGTATGGTACGCTTTTCGCTCTTGACTTGAATACCAGACAGAATTGTGGAGTATTTTATCATTATAAACCTGCAAGTCCTTTCCTGGACTTTCTTTGCGTTCCTACTGTAGAAATTGAGGGATCCCTTGCCTGCTTCTGATACTTATATCGTATCTTCAGAAGGAGAGCATGGAACTATATACTGGAGACAACTCTGTAGATATCCAGGGGAAACCTGCCCTGAAGACCAAAACTGGAAAATGGAGAGCCTGCCCTTTCATTCTTGGTATGTTTGAGATGCTACATTGGCGTGCCCTCAAAAATTATCGGCAGTCTTTAAGAGTTGTCCTTCTTGATGCTCTGTACAGGTACTGAATGCTGTGAACGTCTTGCGTTCTTCGGTGTTTATACCAACCTTGTCAGTTATCTCACCCAGAAGTTTCACGAAGGAAATGTCTCGGCTGCAAGAAATGTTAACATTTGGACAGGCACATGTTCCCTTACACCTCTTATTGGAGCCTTCTTAGCTGATGCATATTGGGGGAAGTACTGGACGATTGCGGTGTTCTCCATTATATACTTCATTGTAACTTCTGACTTCTCCATCTTTCACTCTCTTCATGCTGATATATTTGTTTTATGTTAGATTAATATTGTTACAGATGAGTTGCTGGCAATGACAATTATTATTTTCTCATCCTCTTCTGTTTTATCTAATGAAGTTTGCCATGACTTGGTTTCCGCAACTTGTGATTGTACCTTTTTGTGGGAACTCGACATCAGTCTCCAATCTTCTCTATTACATCTTTGCACATGATTTCTGCTTTATAACTTAAGTGCTTAACATAATCTGTATTATTATTTTTTGATAATTTAACATATCTCTCTTTGAGTATTCCATTAAATGAAGCATATTTTTAATTTGTCCTTTACTCTTCATTTTAAGTGTTCTTTGATCTTGTTATTTGCTTATGTTTTTTGTTGGCAATGTATTTGGTACGTTAATATCATGTGGAGCTTGAGTATGACAAGAAATTTCCCCCTTTTCTTGTTCTGCATCGAGTTTCTCAAGCTTTTTGAAAGATTGGCCCTATGAATTGCAAAACTTGCGAATGTTGAGTAGCTTGCAGCTTCACTCACAAGTATGATAGTTCAATAATCAATATGGAAATTTGGTCCTGGCAGGGTTTTTGCGAAAGTACATATTCTTACCCAGTTCAGTTGAGACTAGTAGAGATTGGTTCTCAGAAGACCTCCTTAAGAACATTTTTTGCAAGGGGCTATGTTCTATTGGTGAAAGTACTAGTCAGCATACGTAAAGAGTACTATCCGTAGGAGTGGTAGTCAACATATTGTGAAAGAAGAAGCACTAGTGGGGAAGGGAAGGAATAGTAATATGTAGTAGTAATATAAGTAACCCTGAAGTGATGCTAGTAACGAACTAGTAGGGACCAGGGAGGAAAAGTACTAATATCTGGTACTATGGTAGTAACGCTAATGGAACTAGTTAGATAAGCCATTGTTTTGGAAAGATGTAGTCTAGAAAGATAGTTAGGAATAATGGCAAAGGAAATCAATTGATTCCAGTGAGGCTGTGAATTTACGGCATTTTACCTTCAACAACAACTACAACCAAGCGTTAATCCAAAATTAATTGGGGTTGGCTAACATGTACCAGTAGAAGGAATCATCCTATAAGAGGGGGAGAGAGAGAGGGCGGAAGAGAGGCAGGGAGAGAACTTACACTAATTAAAAAAAAAAACACTCACTCACAAAACCGGGAGGGCGTTTTCTAGAAATTCGTAAGCTCTCAAGCAGTGGGAGG
>CAAKMY010115231.1:0-14517 GCA_901111285.1 Corrigiola litoralis | reverse complement strand
TATAGTAATAAAATACATACACTAAAAGACTCCTAACATAAAATTAAAACTCCTAAAATACATTAAAAGACTCCTAAAATAAGTGGACTCAATGTAAAGCTCCGAAATTCTTCTGCTTTATATATTAACTATTAGATTAGATTAGATATATTATTATTATTATTATGGGCTCATTATCACTAGTTAGAGAGAACTTACAAAGAAATGAAAGAGTGGGGAAATGAATAATATTAAAAAATGATGAAAATTTAGGACGACACTATCACTAATTAAGACGATAAATAACTTTCTAGTTATCTTAAACCTATCATATTATCTTTGGAATTGGTCTTGGAAAAGACCGTCTGCTTTTATAATTAAAATAGATGGAACCTATGCTGGTCCAACAAAGATATTATAACTCCGATTTAAATTGGGCTTGAAAAGGGTTTGAAACCATATAACTAACAAAGAGTTTGTCTAATGCGGTTTTGAAGAATTTGTTCTTTGATATATGTGTCAAATCAAATTAGAGCTGATCATCAGGCCGGACCGGTCCAAATGGGGCTTTTTCGCACTTTGTTTACGATTCATATAATTAGCATACTTACACCTCGAGGTCCATTTGAGGTGATTTTTTTTAAATTCACTTATTTTTTCGAGATCTACGCAACTGTAGTAATAAAAATATAAAGTTTCAATTACAAAAATAAAATAAATTTCTAGATTACTTTTTGCATATATTTTTGACGTTTTTACTTAAAAAAAGCGCTTCAAATAATAAAAATCAAAATTCCTGGCTTTTCGAGCCGGGCTTTCGGGCTTGAGCCTAATCCCAAAATCAGGCCGGACAAATTTGATCAGCTCTAAATCACATCACATCAAATCATAAAACAAACACATGCCCAAATCCAAAAACCTAGACAATAATGTCACAATATCACATGATTACCCACACCAAAAAAATATCCCAACATAAAACCCGGCAGCTAGGCATCTACACACAACCCGTACCGTTTCGTGCATATCAATCCAACGTACCACAACCGACTTAAAACCCTCCCATCCCATCACAAACCAATCAAAACCCGCCTGTCACCCTTCCTTCCGTAACCCACCCGTTACCCTACCCTCCTATAAAACCCCTCACCTCCCTCACCATAATATTCCTCATTGCGTTATCCCCAAGTAATAAAAAGTAAATAAACGACGTTACTCTAATAAAATCAATTAATCTTCCCGAACAAGCCCAAAACATAACATTAACGTGCCCCATAACACACGACGTTACGCTTTCACATTAACGCCGTCACCAAAACATATCCCCCTTCCCTTTCTCTCTCTCTCTCCTAGGGTCGTCGATTTCTCTTTCCCCACCCCGCCGTGCCCTTTTTATCTTAACCTTAATCTTAGGTATATTTACATGTAATACGTATATGATATTTATCGTGATGCCCTAAGTTTTATTTTTGTTGATGCGTGATTGATTAATTTAGCAGGTTGTTGATTGTTGGATAATGATAGATCTGGCCTTTTTTGTTGCGGTTGTTACCTTTGACTTTGTGATGAATTGGATGGATTTGTGATTAGGTGTTTTAAGTTTTGTTTTATTTTATTTTTTTTGTTAATTGGAGGTTTGAGGAGTTGTTTTGGGTCATCTTTAGGTTGTTATGTTATGTTATCTTGTGTTTTTTGTGTGCTAGCTAGGTTTTTTTGTTCTCGCGTTTCGAGGCGAGCCTTTGACTATAAATTTTGTATTGACAAGTGATTTGGGGAAAATTATGGAAATTATATTGTTATATTTGTGTGCTAGTTAGGTTTGGTGTTGTTGCGTTTCGAGAAGAGCCTTTGACTATCAATTTTGTATTGAGAATTGATTTGGGGAAAATTATGGAAATTATATTGTTGTATTTGTGTGCTAGTTAGGTTTGGTGTTCTTGCGTTTCGAGGAGAACCTTTGACTATTAGTTTTGTATTGACAACTAATTTCTAGAAATTAATGGAAATTATGTCTTTAGATTTGTGTGGAATGATACCGTAACGGTACGGAGTATTTGTGGTTTTTGGTTAAGTGTTTGGAGAGGTTTGAAGGTTGAAGTTCGGCGTTTTTAGTTGAGAATCTTGAGTGAAAGAAGGAAAATAATAAGATATAATAGAGGGAGGAGATTAGTGTGAGGAACATGGAAGATAGGATAGGTGGGGAGTTGTGTGGGGTAAAGGAGTGTTTGTAGTTGTTGTGCGATGTGTGGGGAAAGAAGAGTTTCAATCGGGTGAGATTGGTTACGGAGTATTTTTAGAGGTATTTATAGGTTAAAGCTCGGCGTTGTTATTTGAGAACTTCAAGTGAAATAAGGAATATAAAAAAGAGGGAGGAGATTAGTTTGAGGAACATGGAAGATAGTAGGCGGGATATTGGGTGCTGTTAAGGAGTGTTTATAAATGTTGTGTGTGTGTCGGGAAAGGAGAGTAGCAATTAGGAGAGATTGATTAAGGAGTGTTTGTAGAAGTATTTATAGGTTAAAGCTCGACGTTGTTTTCTGAGAACATAGAGTAAAAAAAAGGAAAAAAAGTAAACTATAAAAAGAGGGAGGAGATTAGTGTGAGAACATGGAAAATATATAGGTGGGATATTGGGGGAATTAAGTAGTGTTTGTAATTGTTGCTCGGTGTGTTTGGAACGGGGAGTTTCAGTTAGGGCAGAGTGATTGAAGTATGTTTGAGATAAATTGAATAAGTTTGCGATTTCTGGGGTGGTCTTAGGCTTTGGTTCTGAAAGATTGATTTTTTTTGTAAGTACAAATGACAAGACTTTTTATCTCCGTTGTTAGGTAGAGGAGAATGGAGGAAAGTGGAAAAGTTGGTAGGTGGTGTTTGACATGGCGTTAAGGAGTATTTGTAATCTATGCTCCCTGTGTATAAGAAATAGAGCCTGTGTTTGGAAGTGAGTTTCAATTAGCATATTTTAGAGATAATTGTATAAAGTCGTGATTGTTGAGATGTCCTCTAGGTTGATATCTAAATTGCTGTATATGCATTGGAGACCGGGAATTGCGTGAAGCAAGGAGTGAGCATTTATTGTTGTTTAATGTTGAGGTTAATCGGAGAAGTGTAAGAAATTAACAACTTTCGTGTCTTATGAATATTGGCTTTGAAAGCGGGACCTTTTAAAGCATAGGGGATTATCTCAGAGTTTCAGAGTTACCTTGCTTAGTTAATTTGGCGGCCGTATAGACTGCAATAACTAATATGTTTGGACTCTATAAAGTATATGTTTAGTGAGAGCACAGAGTTGATGCTCATTTGTTATGAGTTTATTTTTGTTACGTTCACATAGTTACAAGTAATTAGTCATAAATGACCTGTTGAATTTGACAGGTATTGCTGAGTGGCTGAATGAACTGATCGGCTAACTTACCTGTCAAATTTCTTTGGAGGATCACGATGGGACATTAAGTTTGCAGGTGTACAAGCTGATTGGTCAAGTTACCTGTCGGCAATCTGTAAGATTAGAGGACTGTATAAAATAGGTATACTTAGTTTCAAATGCATGTGTAGATTTATTGGCTCTGACTTCTATGGAGCTACAGGTTAATTTAGATGTTTGTAATTTAAATTCTGCTCTGGAGGATAAGTTCGTCGTTGTACCTTTCTTCCGTATCTTTTTCTTCTGTGATAAGCGGTTTTGAAAGGAAGGCATAATGCATGTGTATTGCTGAATATATGTAAATGAAATATTGTCTAGCACTTTGTTTTGTATTCATAAATCATAGTAATAGTGTAGATCTGAAGAACTAATGTGTTTGCAATGTTGTTTTTGTTTAATTAACTGTTTTTACTTGGTGTATTGTTTGTATTTCTTTCACTTCAGTGTGTTGTCTTCTTCTCTCTCATCATGCATACAAAAGATACGGGAGCTTGTGAAACATATAGGAGAGTGCGCTTATGTCTTTTGGCATGTTGTTGTGTATTATCTATAGTATATTGGTTGTTCGCTTATGATTTATAAGCATTGATTTTTCGTGAGGACCAACCTCTTTTATTTTTCCTGATGTTATACGGTTTCTTGTTATTCAAGTTGTGATTTCTGTTCTCTTGCAGGTGCTTCTTTTTTTACTTAGGTTTTTATACATATATGGAAGTAAAGTTAGTTTCTGTCAAGTACATTCCAGTTTGTCTACCTTACACTACACTGTAAGTTGTCATTATTCTTTTTCTTCTCTAATAATGTTGCTGGTAGACTAGCTTTCTTCTCCACTCTTTTCCCCAATGATTCTGTTCCTTGCAATGTGCGATAATGAGATTTTGTTCCTTGCAATGTGCAATAATGCGATTCTGTTTCCCGGTTGTGATGCAAATGGTTTATGTTTAAGTTGTTGGAGCTTTCTCATATGCCTTTTTCATCAAATACTATTTGTGGTTACTGATCTTATTTGTTTTTAAGCTTAACGTTCAAGTTATTGCTTCTGACAGGGGTGAACACATGTATACTATGGCACCCTTGCCGCGCTCCTGATCTGTACATAAGAGTTCGATTTGTGCGGATTTGCTGGAGGTGAACTTTTGGCTTTAGGTTTATTAGTAGGTATTGATCTAGTAGATAACAATGGAATCGAAAATCGCAAAGGTGTTGGATAGTGGTCGTAGAGTTGTTGTTGACATGAAAAGGAAGAGAGCTGCTAGATTTGCTACGTATCTGTCAGGGGCTTCTCGCAATATAGTGCCCCAGCTATCAACTTTGAAGTCGCAATCGGTGAAGCTGGGCAAGCGGAAGAAACCTGATGTCTGCAAAAGCAAGTGCAGGAGCTGTAAAGTTGCTCCTCGTAGATCCTTACTTCGTTATTACACGAACTTTATGAAAAGCGGCTTGCCAAAACGTTTGATGTTTTACCAGAATGGAGGATGGGTAGATCATGAGTCCGAGGTCATTGGCGTGGTTAGAAGAGAGTTTGAGCAAAAGAAGGCAGCTGTCGAAGTGAAACTCGTTAGTTCACATCTAATATTTGATTTTGTGCACATGGTCCAGTTCAACCTCAAAACTGCTCTGGAGCAGTCCATAGCTTGGATTGATGATGATGGATGCTGCTTCTTTCCTGAAGTCCACGTTGATGTTGATGAGCGTCATGGGAACTTTCGTCATGATCTTTTATCTCTCTCAGGGCAGCATAGTGCACAAGAGATAAAACTGCAGATTGAAATAGAGCTATATGGCATCGGTGACTCAAAGTTATCGGAATACTGTGGAGAATCAAGTCCTTTGGTCAAAAGAATAAGACTTGGACAAAATGCTGAAGTGGAGGATAGCTGTGACGAGGTTTCTGATGTGAGGAATAATGAAAATGTTGGGGAAAATCAACATGAGGACAAAAAAGTGGATGAAGAGTTTCAGAAAGCAGATTCTAATTTGGATTCTGAAACTGTAAAAGAGATGTTTGTTGAAGGCATGAACACTGCTGCTGGTGTGAATGTTGTGGGAATCAGTACTAAGTCGGGTCCTGTTTGGCAGGGTCGGCTGGAGCTTTTTCAAAAGCAGGTTGAGATAACTAATAAATTCCGTGGCAATCCTAATGTTCGTTATGCATGGCTTGCGTCTACCAAAGAAGCATCTTCTGCCATTATGACTTGTGGACTTGGGCATTTTGGACTTCAACAAATTAAGTCCACTTATGGCATTGGTGTTCATCTCTCAGCTGCAACCTGTGCTGATACCAGGTTATACTCTTTTTTTGCATTTTTTGTTTGTGTGTATCGTAGTAATAGTCTTATGTGTACGCCTATAAACACATTCTTGCACGTGCTCACACACAGTCACAAATACAGTCACGCACATATCTATACATGCATATCATTAACATTTGCCAGGTGCCAAAGGGGGCGCAGACCTGGTAATATGTGAGAAGTGCAGCCTTAAGATGCCACAAATGGTTCGGTAGGTATTACGACAAGTGAATTCAGCTCAAGTGTTAGCCAAGTATCAGAATCTGTAGAGGAGACGCAAATTTTTTTCCGATGTGGGCATGCAAAAGCTATTAGATTGTTCATCAGCGTCACAAATGAGTTAGTTATTCCTAGTGGGAAGCTGAAAGATGTGTAAATACAGCGTACTGTGAGTCTTCCAACTTGGAATGTACTTATGTTGAAGGTAATTGTGATCATAGCCATTTCTTTGCAACGGAAGGTATTTTGCTGCGTGAAAGGTGGCAATTGTTCTATCTCTCAGTCAAATGGTGGTAGTCATAGGCAGATAGCGATGCTTTCGTCCGAAATTGGTGGCATGGTGACATATCGTAGGTCTTTTTGCTGTCAGATGCTCACTTTCAACTTGTTTGCTGTACTCCGCATGTTTGTCCTTCTGCTTGTCAAGAAATCCACGCATAGACTCTGCCCATCAGTAAGGCAGGCTTTCGCTTTGAATGGCAGCTGTCCAACCCAACATGGTACAAGGCGGCCGCTTTCTGTCTGGGATCAGTTGCATAAAATGGATGCACTTTCTAATATCTCTTTTACGATAATTCAAACAAACAGCAAGTACGTCTTCTTTGTGAATGATTCTTGTATCGGGTATTTTTGGTAAAAGCAACATGAGCATCTTCCAAATTACCTGTCATACTTGTTTGTTAGGATTGATCCAATAGATCTCGAGGAGCATCTTTCTGGTGTCACCTGTCAAGTTCTTAGGCTATCGATTTTTAGTTTTCCTTGAGGAGGGCCAGATCTAGTAGGGGCTAATCTGCCATTTTTCTTTGAACTTGCTCTTTAGATATGTATGGTGCATGAAGTTGCTTCTGGCCTTTTTACAGCTTCTCCTTGTGCATAGCTTGTCATTTTTGTAGGTCAGATTTGGACTTTTTGATGCCTTCCTTTTTTCTCCTTCGGTTTCTGCATGTACCTCTTGCCAGTATGAAATTCATTTCTTTTATCATTCCCATTTGCTATCTTTCTTTTTCTCTACATTCAGTTCTTATAAAGAATTAGAAGTTTGTCCTAATTTCATATGAGGATTACATTTCCTATATTGAAATGCTTTTTTATTTTTATCAAGAACAGTTTTGTCCGTATCATCTCCCATAATAGAACACTACCCTCATACTTACATCTTTTTTCGCCTGTCCTTTTACTTCCATTCAGCTCATGTTTGGAATTTTCTTAATTTAAGGCCTATCTTATTGAAAAGATCTTTTATATTAATCTTTGTGATACCTCATCGATTGTCGTGATGATAAAATTCATTTCCCCCAAAAGGAGCTATTTATTTCTTCATCAATTATATTTAAAAATGATATAATGATACAATTTATTTTTGTAACAAGTAAAATAAATCTGAAGACTTGAAGTACATACGAATTTTACTGGAATGTTTAATATTCAAATTTTATAACCAGATTTCTTTCAACCTGATTCAAGTGTTGTTCTGTTGGAGAAAGTACAATACAAAAGATTGCTCACTTTTAATATGTTGGTCAGTTTCTTTCAAGCTCATGAAGTAAGGCCTTCCTAAGTTTTCTTAGACTAAGGTTTTTGTGAACTTTGTTAAACTTGATTAATGCTGCCTTTCTATAAGAGATGACGTTCCCCACCCATGACTGAGTGTGGTTTTACTTCCTACTGTTCTGGGTTTGGCCTGGTAGTAGACAGTTTGGGGGAGAAGGACGGTGATATTGGGGTTGTTTATCGAGGAACTGTTTGCGTGAGGCTAGGCTTCGAGACTGTGTTTGATTTGGAGGATAGATCTAACTTATCGTGGACAACATGCTGTGTCTGCGGACACATCACATACATCTCAATGATATTTTTTTGTTCATGGAGATGTCAGGGCCTCTGTTGGTTACCACCCTAATGGTAGACAGGAAGATGGATTTGGTCTTGTCAGTTCAGCAGTAGCGTAACTTCACCATCACATTCACGGTTCATTTTCTTTACCATATTCAGTGTTCTCCCTGCATATGGGCTGTGGTTCAAATGCTTTTCAACCTTGAAGCGTTTTTTGGAGCACTTGGGTAGGAGTACTTGATTGAGAAAAACAATAAAAAATTCCTGTGGCTGAAATTTACTTTGTTGAGTGCTGATAATGACTTTTTCTTGTGACTTATTGTTTTGTTTGCTTTGATTAAAAAGAGACAGCTGGTTAGGGAAAGCACTAGGCCAAATGGACCACCTTGGTTTTTAGAATCTAAATTTTATTCCCCATGATTTTAAATTTTTCATCTGCCATGAAATATTCAATGGTAGTTGCAACTTGCAATGATGGTTATAGTTTTTGACTATTTCTTTGGTAAAAAAGCTAATTTTTATATCTTGGAATATTAGGATTAACATAGGAAGAGTAATTTATGGGCTTTTACGAAATGATGGTCATGTTTGTGCTCCTCTTTGATATGTAAAATAAAGTTAGGGTGACGTATCCATCATGTGTTTCATGCTTATTAGTTTTGTGGATATTGATCTCCCTTCTTTTCGGTCAACATTATCGAGACTTGAAGTTGTTTTCAGTGAGATGTTGTCTGCAATTGTGTTGGAGCACTTTACACCATAACCACTATGTGAGATTGTGAGGAGTTTAGTGGACAGTCTTAGTTTTTTTTTTGATTTTTTGAAAAGGACAGTCTAGTGTTCTTTTCTTTCTCTGTGAACTTTCTCGACAGATGTTACCGTCCAAAGGCTGTTCTTCTTGTGTCTGCCCCCAGTTTATAAAAACTACCTCTGTACCTGCAATATCAGCCTTGCATTTTCTAGAAATGTCATGTAATTCTCATTTGCATATCAAGTAGTTTTTTTTTATTAGTTTCGTCTCATTACTGCCTCAACCCTGAAACTTTGTGCATTCTTGCCAGCAATATACTCCTCCCAGAAATTTTAAAAATTAGTATGTTGCTTTACAGTGCAAATTTTTGTGATGTTGACGAAAATGGAGTGCGGCACATGGTTCTTTGTCGTGTCATTATGGGAAATATGGAGTTGATTCATGCTGGATCCAAGCAATTCCACCCTAGTAGCGAGAATTTTGACAGTGGAGTTGATGATCTTCAAAATCCACGACATTTCGTGGTGTGGAGCATGAACATCAATACTCATATTTATCCTGAGTATGTTGTTAGTTTCAAGGTTCCCACTGAAAGTGAAGGTGAATTTTTACGGCTTTATGTTCTGTTTCACCTGATCCTTATCCCCCTTCCTCTCTAGTTCTGGCAACTAGCTTTTTACTGTTTCATTAGTAAAGTCTTGCATGTTTTCCTCCGGCATGCTTCATGCAGTAGCCATTATACAACACTCTAACCAGAAAAAGGAGCTGGTTAGAAGAAATTCATTCAATGGGGGACGAAGTGGACCATCTTCAGTTCTCTCCTTGCTACAAGCTCCTTACAATTTTTAAATTTGGTTTGATTCTGTCACATTAGTGTTTGAGATTTCATATCTTTTGCTTGAGAACTTGTTTTCTTATTTTATTAAATGCAGGTGCTAATGTCAAGAATGATTGCAACCTTGACATGTCAAGTGTTAAGAATGGTCACCAAAGCCTACTTGACCAAACAGGGGCTGCAGTTCAGATTGTAAGTTTACTGATTTATTTTAAAAATAGAGGAGATTCCAGGCTTTTTGTGGTTGTGTTCAGCTGCATATGCAGGTACATGCATGTGTAGGGTCTTTCTTACTGGGTTTTGTCCGTCTTCCACCTGGTTGTAGGTCTGTAAGCTCTTTCTTCTAACTATGTAGGACTCCTTATGGGTGGGGACCTAGTGGATTAAATATCTTTAGTAGTCATAAAGCATCACGAAAAGAGTACAATATGTCGTCATTCGGAGGATTTACCAAAAACTGGCCTATCTGCTTTAGCTCACAATGAACTTACATGCTTGACCCTTGCAAGTAGTAGATACAATAAAGTCTTGGTATTCTAGATATGTATTGGACCCAGGATTCAAAAGTTCTGTGGTGTGGACTGTGTTCCTTAGGCTTAGCTTTTGGATCTGATGTATTTTTCTTTTCTCAATATTCTCCCCTACTGCAGACTTGCCTACTAAAGGTGCCGGTTTGAACTAATCTTTGATGTTCTTGTCGCCACTTTTCTTGCAAACTTATTTGCTTGGTGATCCATGTAGCTGGCTTTTCATCTTATAATTCATTCCTTCCTTCCTTCTCCTACCTCTTTGTTCCTGGGGTGTGCGATCATGGCACCTCCTCTTGGTCTTCGGTTTTCTTTTTGATGTTGTGAGCCCTAATGCTTTTCAAAGTTCCCACTTCCGTTTTGTTTTCAAAGGTGTAATATATTCTCTCTAGGTATGAATCACTGCTGCAATCTCAATTTCTTTAGCATTTTTTATACAAAGAAAGTTAACATTATCTGACTAGTGATTGGAAGATTTCATATATATTGCCAACTAGAGTATATCATTCATACATCATAGTTAATGTTCTTGGGAGCCGGAGGAACAGCAAAGCCTTCATATCAAGTGATTTTTGGTGGATTATTAAAGTTCAAATAACAATTTAGAGAATATTTGACAACGAATTTGCAAAATTATAATCGAAGAGCTTTCAAAATATGTTGCGTGACTAGTTTTACGTCGGCCGTTGCCCTCCTTGCCACAACCATTCTCCTTGAATAGGCCTGAGATCAGCAGTGAAAACTGCAAACCGGAAATTGGAAATGCTGTCTTTTAGGGATGCTTAATCATCGTAGAAATATGCAAAGAGAAAAAAAAAAAGATACAATTCATAGTGTTGAAAAGAACGTATCCAGGTGCTTTTTTGGACAGGCATATTGAAGGAGAGTAAGTTGAGCAAGGATCCAACTATTGGGAAAGAGAAAAAAAATTGTGGTAGCTCTTGTTGTTTTTGTCCATGTATACAAAAAAATTGTTTGTAAAGGAAAATAAGTTGAGCATAGACATGCAGGCAATATAATGATATGAGAGATTGACAGGGGTCAAAATGGCCACTTGTCTCTCAAAAATAATGGGTGATTAAATTGGTTGACGGTGATGGGAATAAGGGGTTTCTTTAAATTTCTTCATACTGCCACAACCACAGCCCTGGTGGGGTGTAGGGAATGAAAAAGACTGCAAAAGAATTCTTTTTCGATATTTTTGGAATGTGAAAAGTTGCACCGTTCAGCAATGCAAGCAGATCAAGGTTCTCAACAATTTAGGTTGACATGTGAGAGGTGAACCGTGAGCTAGGTGTCTTTAAATTTACAACCCTGTGGTTCACTTAAAGAGTAGATATAACCTGGGGTAGGTTTCTTGATGTTCGCATAGTGAGATTTCTTAGCTACCGCTTCATTCTTAGTCACTTTACTGTGTTGTTGTGTGCTTTCGTGTCCGGTGATAACTTTATTTCTTTGGGAGCTCATTGATTCAAGCTTCTGTCTACAATTTGTCTTCTGATTGATTGTTACCATGAGCATGTTGCTTTCGTTCAGAACATACATGCTTGTCCCTGGTGAGATTCAGCTGCTGTTCATATTGTGTTGTGAAAAACTTTTTAGATAAAGAATGTCCTCATTTGAAATATTTGTAGAATTGAGTTGTTCAATAATACCTTTCCTCATCAAGAAAAACAAAGATATCTAGGGGGCAGATGAATCACCAAAAGACGATTGGTAATTTATATATATTTACAGGGTGTTTTGCTAGTAACTTCCCATACATTATTTAGCTAATCAAACGATTGGTAATGCTATATAGACTGCAGATCACTAGAGTATGAGTGAATATTTTAAATGAACGACAATGTATTTCTGCACCTAGTTTGGATCTCACTTACTTTATATTCGGTTTGTAGTTGTCTACACATTCTTCGCAATGTTTAACCCTTTGCTTATATCCAGGGAAGTGATTATCAGTCAAATATTACATCTGATGAAAGTAAGGAAAGAACTACTAGTATGAATTCAACTACCCTGCGAATTCCGAAATCCCCTTGGATGCCTTTTCCAATGCTGCTTGCAGCAATTTCAAAGGAGATTCCTCCCAGTGACATGAAGTTGTTGCTCTCACACTATGATCAATTTAAGGTATGGATGAAATATTCCCTTACCATTATGTCTTACTTGTATTGTTTGTGCTTGTGATGATGTTTTTATGTTCTCCTGACACTGTGTTTGTGTTATGTCAGAACAAGATAACTAGTCGGGAGAATTTTGTGAAGAATCTGAGGCTGATAGTTGGAGATACTTTGTTGAAGTCTAAAATAAATGAGCTCAACTGGAAGGTAATGTATTCTGTGTCATTCATCATGTCTTTAGATTAAGGTTTTGTATATCAGTTATTGTGTTTTCAGAATTTGAGTGCTTTGGCGCATGTGGCTTGGATTGTTCTTCAGAGCTTCTTTGGGGTTCCATGTTCAGTTTTGATGGATTTTGTTGCTTGTCTTTTTACCATCAATTATTCATTGATCGGTTAAGGCTTGTGTAGTGAAGCAAAGTATGTCTGTAATAGGTAGCTGACTGACTCACCTTGCTTCTTATGCTTGTGACATGTCTGGTGTCTGAATTGAGTCTTTTCAGGCCTGATTTATGTTCTTTCATTGATCTTTTAACTTGGCTATCTTTGGGCTATGGTAGGCCTGTTTTCATGTGATACTCCTAGACTTTGTAGATTGCCCATTCTGTAGAGGTGCTGCTTATTATCTTAGGAGAAGAATGTGTTGTATTAGACCGTCTAATTTTAAGTTAAAGTAGTCACTATTTTTACAGCGCTTTTAGAGGGGTCACCTTTTGATTAGGAAGTGGTCAGTACTATTACAGTATTGGTAAAGGGTGACCGCTTTAGCTCAATTAGTGACTAAGTCTAATATTAATTAAAAAGTTGACCGTCTCTTTTAAACAAACTTCAATAGATGTGTTTTGGTCACTTTGTAGTGAATCCTTAAATTTGAAGCTATGGGATAAGTTTTTGTAAGACTCTTTATTTTTTAAGTTTCTGTAAGACTTTGTAGTGAATTCTTCAATAGATGTGTTCGGTTTTCGATTTGTATGGTAAGATTCTGAGCATTGGTTAACGTAATGCTTACCTCCAAAGACTGATGTTAGTTCCTGGTGCTATAGTTGTAGGTATGTCATACGTGCTCTGATTGGGTTTGCCTGAATTTTTAGTTCTGTTAACTAATCCATTGGCTACTTCACAGGTAGCTGCGAAGAATGGCACTATGATAGTTGCTCAAAATCAAGAAGTTTAAAGTTAGTAATGCGTCGACATGAAGTTTGTGAATAACACAAGGGCTTGCTTGGTTTATCCTTTCAGAGTTTTCAAGTACAATGTAGCTGCTTTCTCTTTGTTGTCATAAGTCTTATATAGTTGAACGCTGTCCATAAGTTGTTGACATAAAATGTTGTTTGGAACATTCGTTAGTAGAACATTCCAATAATGTATGCTGTTATTTACTATATCTTCCCCCTCTAAATTTCAGTTTCATCTAGTTCTTCGAGCCTGCTGCTTAGAAAAAATCTTATGTGGCTATACTTGGCGTTGAATACAAGAGCTCCAGATTGTTGACCATCTAGTGCATTAAGATTGATTCCACCACCATGTATAATTATGAAGTTGAAGGCTGTTCGTGTGGCACTAGTCTTTTAGCCGCCAAATCTAGGATAATATCTACATTCGGCGCGCCATTGTGAAGATAGCTGAAATATTAGTATTGTATCTGGCATGTTATATGCGCCTTTAGGGAATACTCCATCTGTTATGTGTTTGTTTCGTGTTACAAATATGTGACTTAATAAGAGGAACGAAAAGGGACGATGGGGACAATATGTGACTTAATAAGAGGAACGAAAAGGGACGATGCGTCCCCACTGTGATTCATGCTACTGTAACAAGTACCGAAGATCATTGGAATGTCAACAGAGAAAATGGAGAAAAGGGTATGGAACAGGTTTATAATAATCCTCCGTTTGGAAAATGGAGGTGAGGTGGGGAAGATAGGGGATTTGGGTTGCAAGAATGACCCCCCAAGTTTGGGTTGTCAGTTAGTGGTAATTGCCTCATTTGAAAGAGAAGTTACTTGTTTTTTTTTACAAAAGTAACCAAATGTTTGCGTGTGTTTAACAAGAATCCGAACTACCCTTTTTATTTTAACTCCAGCTCCATTTTCCTCGCTACTGTTCATTTTTCTTTATACTTTTAACTGTGCTAGAATTTATAATGTGTAATCCCATTCCAGCATCCTACTGACAATGTGACTTACAATGTCTCTATGTATATTTTAGGGATTTTCTCTTGTGTACCCCTGTACTATACACGAAAATCCAAAATACCCCTGTGTTTTTTCGACTAATCCAAAATACCCTCGAGGTCGATTTTTCGACCCAAAATACCATTAATGTGGACGGACGTTAAGTTTGACGTTAGGTTTGTTATGCTTATTGTCATTAGTTGTGTTAATCCCTTAGATAAATTATTTATAATGCTAATTATTAACTAATTCAATAACTTAAGGTGGGATTTATTTTCCTTTTTCTTAATTTCCATCCCCCATCCCTTTTCTCCTCCCCCCCACCACTAAACCCACCCCCGCCCAAACCCGACCCACCACATACCC
>CAAKMY010115100.1:2200-19278 GCA_901111285.1 Corrigiola litoralis | reverse complement strand
ACTGGGTTTTTCCTGGCAAGGTTTTCAACGAGGCAGAGCATATAATACGATAAAATAAAGTTGTACTCTTTTCCTTTGTTTTGGTTTTTTTATCCCTCACGGGTTTTACCAAGATGAGGTTTTTAACGAGACAACATATAGTACCCCTAGCTCCTAATATGTAAATTTAAGGGAATGTAAACTCATCCGTTCAAGGGGGAGTGTTGTAACATTCACTCACCGCCAAAGAAATATGGGAAGTGAACAGATGAAATAGTAAAAGCAATAAGTATACACAGTAAAAGCAGAATTTTTCTCGCCTATAAAAGGCAAGATTTACGTGAATGAAAAATACAAGCTTGAACCATATATCTTTACAAGCTTATTTCTCCTCTATTTTTGTCTTCCATTCTGAGATAGTTTGTGATAGTTTTGTATATATATGCCAAATATATGCCATTATTATGCTCTACATTTACACCACCAATGTGCACTAAATATGGCCCAAACTCCAAAGTATGATCCAAAGTATGACTACATACACACTCACCGACTCACCCACCCATGACCCAACCATCCCCACAAGTGAACACACGAACACACACAACAAGATATCAAAAACCAAAGAGAGATAATAAAACACACACTGACACACATAGGAAGACATAGAGTCATCCACACCAAGTGAAGTGAAGTGAAGTGAAGTGAAGTGAAGTGAGGAGTGAGGAGACATGGCGACGACAAGAGTGATATCAGCAGCAGCAACAAACACAACAACCTCATCCTTACTCTTCAAACACCCTCACTTCATTAAGCGGGCATCTCTCACTTTCTCTTTCTCGAAGCGCCACTTCTCTTGCCGCGCTATTTACCGCCCCGACGACGTCCAGTCCAAGCACGAGGGCCAGCCCGAAACTCTCGATTATCGGGTCTTTTTCCTCGATAACTCCGGCAAGAAGGTCTATACTTTATTTTACTTTCTGCACTTTGCCTTCATTTCTAATGATAAAAAAATGGTATGTGTTGTGGACAATGCGTTATTAGTTGAAACATGCTGTTGTTGTTTTCGCTGTTTGTACGAAATTGAAGGAATTTAGTGTGTGGTATCAGAGTTGGCGAAGGCAAGTGATGAAGTGCATTGTTTTCTACATTAAGTAGAGGATGCACAAGTGTATTGGTCGTTGATGGTTGGAGGTAGAAACAACAATAAGTAATGCATAAGGTTGTCTAGTCTAATTTATAATAAGGTTCTCGAAGATTGCCACTGGTCAGGTTGGGGTTTGGTGCTGTTGGATTAGGCAGTATATTCTTCACAGGGATGCCTGTTGGTTGATGACTTATATAACTTTTGCTTCTTGGGTCTGGAGGTGTGTTCTTTAAGTAAGAGATGATTTTTTTGGCAGGGCTGGGAGTTTAGATGCAGCTCAGAAACTTCTTTTCATTCTGGTGTATTGGGGGAAAATTAGACCTCATAAAAGTCTATGGTTACTTTAAAGATGGGGAAGTTAAGCTGTTTTGGCCTGGGATAGCTATGCTCTCCCTAAGCATTTAGTTACACTGCTACTTTTTAGCTGTGCAAAACAAATTGGCCACTATTGATAATCTGATTTTCAGGGCCTTATTCTGGTCAACAGATGTTGTCTGTGTTGCCAGGCCGCGGAATCTGGCCATCATTTGTTTTTTGAATGTAAGTTTGCTGCTGCTGTTTGGAGCAGAATTTCGGTTTGGACAGGGCACAGAAGATCAGTGTACAGTCTTAGAAGTGAGCTTAGATGGGAAAAGCAATTTAACAGAGGTAACTCTTGGCATAAAAGGTGGCTTAGGTGCTCTCTACTTGCCACAATTTATGAGGTTGGTGTAGGATTTTCAGAGAAATTTAACAGAGAAATGGTCGGATTTTCAGAGAAAGTAGGACTATGGATTAGTTGGTGTCTCATATCTAGTTTGTGGTTTGTGTTAGGATGATGTTTTGTACTAGTAATCAGGAGCACTATGCTGATTTACTCATTTGCTAATGTAGTTAGCTATGCTTTGGTATGGCTCTCTTTATTCGATAGCCTTTTTCTATAATTTCAGGGGTTTCCCTATGTTATTAATAAAATATCCCTGACTTTTTACAAAACAAATAAAAAATATAGTAAGTCGAACCTCACTTTTTAAGTGATAAGGAAAATGGTAGTCTTAGAAGGGTCTCTGTGTTATTTGAGAGGGTTTTGGTGGAATATATGATTATTTTTAGCTAGTTAGACCAACTAATTAGCATAAAGTAATAGTCAGTGTTGCTGTGTTGGGTTTTTGAGCACATGGGCACGCTTTTATGTTGTAAATGAGGATGTGGGTTGGCGTTACTACACTCTTCTATAGTATGATTTTTAGCAAATTGGTAGCTTCACACATTTAGTGTGAGATAAGTCTTCATTGCTCAAGTGATGAGTTTTGCTGACAAGTTTCGTTGCTCCATATGATTATGGGTTCGATTGAGGGAGTTGAGTGATTCAAGGTGCGAGTTCTAGCTTCAACTAAGCATTTCTGTGTGTAGACTATCTGTATTATTCAAAGCACTCTTTTTTAGAGCAAATTTAGCTAGAATCAGCCATTGATAGCAGTAATAGTTATTAGGGATCTGATGAAGCCTAGCAGAGGTTTTTGGTTAGTTGAACTAACCTTGTTGCTAGACAATAGAGTTTTGAATTTTGATTGGGATTTGAGCAGCACATTGACCCAGGGGGAGGGGGGTGGGGTGTATCTGTTATTGCGCATCTTTGGAGCATTTTCAGCACACTGATGGTCTTGGTGGATGCCTTCTCCTATATTTGCTTTGGGTAACTGGTGGGCATATCTCAATCTGCGCATCTTTGGAATATTTCCAGCACAGTAATGGTCTTGGTGGGTGCCTTCTCCTATATTTGCTTAGCGTAACTTGTAGGCATATGCCTGTCTGAAGCTTTAGGCATCATGGATCGTAATGGAACATATAGTGGCTCTGGCACCGGCTTTGCAGCCTTTCTACCTTCCCTTTTGGGCTATGGAGAGTTTCTGTACTAGGCTATTGACGCTTCACCCTCTCCTGTGGATCTTGTGCATTCTTCTTTTTGTGTTCTCCTATACTCTATAAGCCTTTTAATCATCTACAGTCAAAAGCAAACAAACCTGAGTCTACAGCCCAACTCCAACCAAATAGAATTGTGTGTTTCTCTCTTGTTCTACTTTTCCTCTCTCCTCTCTCCCACCAGGGTGTTAAACCTTTTCTGAAATTGCAGATCTAAAAAACCACCTCAGGTGCTTGTGTTTTGTGGGGTTATTATTATTTTGTGAGGAGTGCGAATGTGGGTGACAACTTCACTTATCCTTGATGAGTCATGAGCTTGAAATACTATTACTAATGGCTGCCGAGGGAACACTTGGGTGCCTAAATCAGTCTTAGGAGGTTTAGAGAGATATGTCTCAATAAAGAAATGTCTATATAGACGTCTCTTATGATCATAAAACTTCTACTCTTCAAGATAGAGAGTATGCTTATAATGGGAAGCTGGTCGAGATCCTAATTTCACTTCTATTATGGCTTATTTTATAGCTTTTGATGTCTCTGTAGTGTTGGGATGTTTTGATCTTGATGATATATTTATAAAGAAACTCTAGTGACTACTTTGAAATAAAAAATTGTAGTCACAATTATGGGTATGGAGAAGCAACATGTTGCTGAAAGGTATCAAGGCTATAGAAGGGATTGTCAATTCTAAAATCTCAAAACATCTAGAGGAAGACCCGTGGTAATTCTTTTTTTTTTTGTCCCTAAATGAAGAATGGCGAATAGTCTTCTGGAAGTATTAACCATTTTCACTAAGATTGTTTGACGTGTTCGCATCAAAGGGGGTTGTTGGAATTTTGATGTTTTTGAATACTGATGATGACCATCCACAATGGTTTCCTCTAAATTTGGTTAGAGTTGACTTAAAGAAAGCATTAGGCATTGCTCTTTCCTTTGTTTTACCTTGTCACCTCAAAAATCTGACTGGTGAGATTTTAAAAGCTGACCCCAGCTTTGCCGTCATACTCTGTATAATCTTTCAAGCAAATATACATTCACCACTTTTTTAACACAGAATAGATAAATCCTTGTCCCCAAAAAGAAAAAATAAGAAAAGGAGAGAGATGCTCTGTCCTTTCTTTATGACCAGTGAGCTATTACGCTTTCTTCAAAGGATGGCTGGCATGTGGCTACTAATATAGAAAGGTACGTGGGTCGGGAGCTCGACCTGGGCTGGAACTGGAAGAGCGATCCATGCATTAGAAAATCGTGATCCAAGTAGTGATTTTCCCTCTGGCAGTGTCAATCGAATAGAAGGACAAGGACCAAGAGAAGATTTTCATATAGGGGACTGTAAAAAATTCTCCCTGGAGTAGATCCTGCTTTACAATAATGAACAGTCCAGCAAGCTGTTGCATTGTACATCTAATATAACAGAGAGTTGATTTCAGCAACCACTGAAAGTGGGAAAGGTTCTTTATATAGGAATGACGAATGTGGTGACCATACTATAAATGCGTAGTGAGTGGCAGCTTACGAGCGGGCTACTTTGATCAGTTTTGCTACAGCTGGTTCTTTTTGCTCGGTGAAGCGCTGTCATTTTCAACTTTTGCTTGTATGCTGGAATCTGTCACCTTCGGCTCCACTGTGGGAGTGATGGGAGCTAACATTTTTAGCTACTGTGACATTAGCATATTGCAAGCTAGTATACAGCATAAGGACATGGATGCTTACAATTAAAAACTTAATGAGTGACTGCCCTGAAAAGTAGGGAGTCCAAGTACTTGTGGCTAAGCTTTTACTTAAACGACTGACTTGCCCAAGGACTGAATTTCACCTGTTCACAGATTCATCATACCTAATCACTTCTTAGCTCACTTCTTATCTAGCACTTGTGGCCATGTCTGTGTAAACTTAAAGATCCCCATTACCTAAGTATAATAAGGAAAGCTGAAAATAAATCTAGGGTAACAGATTCGAGGAAGTTTGCATATCTGTCACAAACTTTCGGCATACTGAACCACCATTCTCATTTTCTTTAGTGGGAAGTAGAAATGTATAAGGGAAATTAATCTCACTTTACGAAAAAAATATAATTAACCTCATTTTACCAATTCCTATTGTATATACTCCATCCCATAATGTTTTCTTGTTCCTTTTTGGGATGTCCCGGTAAGTTTGCATATTTGCCACATTTATATTATCAATTGAAGTGTTTTACTTTTGTACCCTTTTTCACTAGTGCATTCTTATTTAAAAGTAATATAGCAAAGAGGTTACGCCATTCACTCTTACAATTCCAAAGCCATTATGTTTTGATAGTATGTTAGCACTTGCATCCAAACTTGCTTGCTTTTACTATTTGACCAATGACCCATGCAAACATTGTGGACCAAAGGGAGTATTTAATAAGAAGATTGATTACTCAAACTAGTATGAAGGGTTTGCACCTTGTGCCCTGATGGGACCCCCCCATTCTTTGGGAAGAAACCATGATTGCATCGATATTTTTCCTTTTCACTTGGCATTGGTTTCATTGTCGTGTCCATTTATGATGGAGCCAAATATTTACCATTCTTCCGTTTCATAATATATTGGGCTCATATATTCCTTTGCACTTCCTTTTATCACGGAGTAGTAAAATGTTCTTGCACTTAGCTCAACGGTCAACTGGAAACAACATCTCTGTATTGTGTGTTGTTGTTGTATTGGTTCCATTGTGAATTTCATGACAATCTGTAGTGTGTATTGTTATGGCATGATGCTCGGTGGTTGCTGTTATCATGTTATCTGTTGAAAATTAATATTGACTGTTGCAAATTATGACATAGGCAATCATTTTTACTTTTCAATTCTTTTTTAAGGTTCTTAAGCTTGTCATTTAGTTTACCTGCAATACTGTTGAGCATTTCCTTGGATCGTGATATTTGTCATTTGAGTCTTGCACTTCTGCACTGGAATCGTTTCTGGAACTTTTTACCCTATCTGTTACCCTAGATGCTTTTCTCTTCTTATCTAGTCTTATTGTAGTATTATCGTCAAACTTTCTGGATATTTTTTTTCAAAATTCCAGAAAGTTATTGTTTCAATACAGTATTTTTGTTTACTTGATCTTCTTTCTTTTGACTGGATAATGAATTTGCTATAATTTGGCATGGTATGGACCGTGGCACATTTATTTGCAGTCCAGTCTTTTTAGTGGAAATTAAGGTACACCTAGCTTTCATGGATACGAAAGCCTGCTATAAGTTAAGTGGGTTAGCGTGATGCTGTGATTGCAATAATAGTGATGTTGCTGCACTTTATTTTCAGAGCTCCACTTAATAGTACGTTTTGGATTGTGAATTTGGACAGCAAGTTTACAATGAAAATGATATTTCTTTTTTTGATATAAGTACTTACTAGTTATAAATCCAGTTAAAGAAGAAATCGTTGTGAATGAAGAACAATAATAAATGAGGAAAAGCTAGTTTTTGTTCATGGTTATGTTATCAATACGTCAAGGACTCAATTTGTGATTAAATTTGTCGCCATTCCTCCTGGTAGTTTGTCACTTTTTGGTAGTTCTTGGAGATCTTTAGTTATATTGTTTATAATTGCTTACGAGAAAACTGTCTAATAATGGAGTATTTGATTAATGTTTGTAGCTTTAAGCTGGCATTTATTCTATTTTTTTTCTGGAGTCACCATCCTCAAAACAGAGCTGTAAAATTGACCCTTTCACTTACTGTGGGCTACTCCTAAATATATTTCAGAGGAACTAATAAGAAGTCCATTTTTTTCTTACATTGTTACAGTAGTGGTCATAACTTGTCCTAATAGTAGACAAAAATTTCAAGCGTGCTATCTATTGTACGAAGCCTGACAAAACTGAATATTTTGCGGAGGTACGTTTTTTTTTTTAAATTTAGAAAGCTTATTCAAAAATTGGTTCATTCCTGACCTAAAATTCAGCTTTTTTCAGCGGAATCTGTGTAATTTACATAACTGATACTGAAGAAAATTTCCCTCATTGTCACTTCTGCTTTTTCACCTCTATCATCATTCATAATAAGAACTCATCTTGTATCTGCAATGAAGCCTATATCTTATTATGCATTCCTCATATGTTTGCTTATTTTGCAGATTTCTCCTTGGCATGACATTCCCTTGCATCTAGGAGATGGTGTTTTCAATTGTGTGGTTGAAATACCAAAAGAATCAAGTGCAAAGATGGAGGTGGCTACTGATGAACTTTACACTCCCATAAAGCAGGACACAAAGAAGGGAAAACTCCGATATTACCCGTAAGTTTTGCCTTGAACTGATAATTATGGATCCTTTTGAGCTGTGGCTGACTACTTTCCTCCACTTCTCCCTTTTTTGCGGAATGGCCTTTCTTTGTTGTTTTTGCCTTTTGTATAGTTTTTGCCCTTGACCATATTACCTGTACTTCTTTTCACGTCAATTTGAGATTTTTTTTTTCTTTTCTACCTGCTTAGAGGAAGGTCAGGGAGAAACTTAAGATGCAAAAGTATGTTGGCGCTTCTCGTCTACCATTTGAATGCTCGCGTACCCTATCTTGTAAGAGTTAAGACCTTGTTTATTCAGTATGTCTTGTATTCTTAATCCATATGAAGATGTGGATTGCATTGTTGTTGGGTCAATGCATCATGTCTTAGGTTATAACAGATTAACAGGAAAATAAACCTGGTAGAGACTTGCTGCCGTCTTATCTTGGAAGGTCTGAGTGTGAGCATACCCATGGCCTTGAGCCCCTGACCAGTTCTATCTAGTCGGGATGCTATCTTGTGGTAACTGAAAACCGATTATAACCATGGATGGTGCAGCAGGTGCTCATGAACAACACTATAGTAGACCCTCGTTCCACCCTTTGTTCCATTCTTGGTGTCGACCATGGTTCTACTATAATGCAGCTAACATGAATGAGGCTTTTATTAGCCATCCTTTCTTGTCTACTCTATCTGGTCACATACATTTGTTCAGTGCACCTGTAGTGATTTCAAGGATACAATTGTTGTCATATTTTGGTACAAGGTCGAGCACAACATTGTGTAGTCACCTGCAGGACCACAATGATCATGACAGCAGCATCTTCAGCACAGGACCACCTCATTCTGAGTGAATATTGCAGGACCACTCCCTTGAGAGCTACAAAGCAGGACCACTTCTTTTGAAGTCACAAAAACGAGGCCTTAGACAACATGAGACAACAAGGAGGATAGGATAATGATACTATTATTTCCTTATGTAAATTTTAGCAACTATCTTATGTATTTTCTGCATTTTCCCTAAAATGAGTTGTCACATGTTTAGTAGAGGACATTCCTGAACCTCATAGTAGTATAGCATTTGAATCATGCCTATATAAGGCAAGGTCACACCATGTAATGCTCAGATTATTGATATATGAAAACACCTTGAATGGTTTTGAGCTTTGCTCTGGATATTTACTCCTAGAAACCTACCTTGGTGGAGGGTTAGAGGAGGGGTTCTACCTTTGTGGAGAACAACCTTAGTGAATGAGTTATCTTGTTTGATAGCTAGCTCATTCTCATATCTTTAATGCATTTCTTTTAGTTCTTTTATAACTAAAAGTTGCTGTCTTTGTGAATGTTTGAGTTTGGAAAAGTCATTAAACTTCAACCTGTGTTCATGTCTTATCCTTTGTGATTTTCCTTGCTTATATTTCGATTAAACACAGAAAAGTTCTTGTCTTTTGGTGGTTTTAATACCTGAGAGGAACAATACAAAGGGAGGTTATTTTCTTGTGACTTTTCTGCAACCTTTCACTGTCAAACCTATCATTTTCAGAGAGTTTATGGTGCAGATGGGTTCTCACTTCTATATTTACATGTTGAAATACATGCTGGAATATGGAAGTATTTTTTTCTACTTGTTCAAATGTTTAGTCTATGACTCCCAAATATTATTGTTAGGGAGTACTTGTGTCTTTATTACTGACAATTACTTTCCTTGGTCACTTCCTCCTAGATACAATATAAACTGGAATTATGGGCTACTGCCACAAACATGGGAAGACCCATCATTTGCCAACAATGAAGTAGAAGGCGCATTCGGGGATAATGATCCCGGTAAGTCACTGTGAAAAGATCTTTTTTCGTTCCTTACTACTTTCTAAATGAGCATGAATTCACCCTGGAATTCATTCTTATTTGTAATTTCCTGTTGGACTTTTAGTTGATGTCGTTGAGATCGGCGACAAGCAACGGAAGATTGGGGAAATTCTGAAAGTCAAACCTTTAGCCGCTTTGGCTATGATTGACGAGGGGGAACTTGACTGGAAAATTATTGCAATTTCATTGGATGATCCTAGAGCTTCTCTTGTCAATGATGTCTCGGATGTGGAGAAGCATTTCCCTGTATGTGCTATTTTCTTATTCTTTACCTTGTTTTTGTCCTTGTATTAGTCATACTTCTTTCTATTTGTGTCCTCAAAGAAATATGGTTTTTAATGTATGAGTAGTTTAAGATTGGATCGGAACTCTTGTTGATTTATTTTGATGTTCTTATACATTCAAATGAGTCACAACAAATGTATTTGTCTGGCTTATAGCCACTCCCAGTCTCAGCATTATTCTATTGAGTTAATCTTCATTGTGCTTTTTAGATTTAGTTGGGCTATTGATTTATAATATAATAATTGTGTTTCTTTGGGAATTTCTGACCTTCATCAGGCAAAGCTAGCATGGTTTACCAGATTTAATATGATAATGCTATTTAAATTTAAACTCAAAATCTTCATAAATCAAATTTTAAATAAGTTTCCTACATTAAGCTAATGTTTGAGCTTTTGCATCAGTGATATGTTGTACTAAAAATGTATTATTATTATACCTTTTTGCTAATTATTAAGCATCTCGAATGTGGCATTTATCTCTACTAACTCTGTATTCGCTCTGTACTTTATGCATATTTTACTCTGAATACCCTTGTAGTGAAATGTCTATTGGTATGCTCAAATGTATACCAAGGTGTTGTAAGTGCCAACCCTAACAAGTCTTTCAGTTTTGTGGCCATTTGTGTGCTTGGGCATCCTAGTGTCAGTTATGTGTAGGCTTTAGGTGTGTTTGACGGTAGTCAATTTTATATACTTGTGTGGACTGTCATGTAAACTATATCATACACTCCTTGTGTACACTATAGTATGTATCGAGATAAATGTGGATGACAATCGCTGAGTATATAGACACTAGAGGGTATATATCTAATTTATAATACTTGATCTACGGGGAATATGAACCCTAGAATGGGTGAATGTCTACACTATTTTATGTATATTAGGTTTAATGGAAATATAAGTTATATTGATTTACGTATATAGGTTTTTGTATAATGTTGTATATGGTGCATGAAGCATCATACAGGGGATGCATTATATAACAATTGGTGTGTAGGCATATATCATTAGTTTATGTTATGCAACCTTTGCATGAAGCATCATACACAGGATGAATAAGATCAGTGAATGTTTTGTAGATTGTATGTAAGTTGTGGTTGGGAATGTGTGAAGCATATCTTATTTTGACTAAATGTGTTCTTACTTTTTTTGTTTTTTTTTTTGTTTTGGTGAATATGGTGCATGATGCTATATACTCATGGTGCATGACTTATGTTGGATGGAGCTGCTGCTCTGATGCACTCAATAGATAGGATATTGATAGAATGCTAATTAAATCAGTGCGCTCATGATGGCACAGTTATATTTTATAGCGGAATTCGATTACTGGTTTGCTTGTTCTTTGATTTTTACCTTATTATTATTATTTTTTGGTCCAAGTGTGATACATTATCCACCTCCGACTCTGAGCCGAGTTGATTGTGTCTGGGATCTTATTGACTTGATTTGGTGGCTTAGAATCCTTGTGCTTTGGAATTGTAAAGCTGGCAATTTCTTCTTCTAATAAGTTATCTGTTGTTACTGGTGCTGACCACCACTTACATAGTTACGTACATGATTGAGACTAACCAAACTTTTTCCACAGGGCACACTGACGGCAATCAGGGACTGGTTTAGAGATTACAAGATCCCAGACGGTAAACCTGCTAACAAGTTTGGTCTTGGCAATAAGGCAGCTAGCAAGGTATCTTCCTTCTTTATGTTGCTTCTTTGCCTGTGCAGGAATACGGTCGCGTAGTATCTTCTGGAGTATCATCCTTCTTTTTTATTTGCTTTTTACTGTTTCTAATTTGGTTCAAAATAATGAACTTATGCCTCGTGATTGGCTTAATGTTGAAAGGTAGAGTTGAAGAGTGGCCCGAACACTAGTTCAGAAAACAATAAAAATGCCATTTACATCAAATATATTGCTAAAAGAGAGTGCAACTTTAATGCACTTGTTTCCAATTGATAAAACTACTCTTCTTAAGACTTTACTTTTTTTCTTCCTCCCATCCTCTCTACATTCTAATTTTCAGCCATTACCAAGCTACCCTCCCTTGGACAAGCCATTACCCACCACCGCCGTTGACCCGCCATCCCCCCGGCAAGCACACAACCTACATCAAGGCACAACACGACTAACAAACACCACTCTCCTAGTCAACCGACGACCATCGGTCTCCAGCCCACCAATCTGTTCCTTCACTAATCCACGGCCACCTCTAAGCACCACATCGTCCTTCACTGTCCCTCACGAAAATGCCCAAGACCCCACCAAAAAAACCAATGGCCATGACCCCACAAAATTATGGCCACTCCCCAAGACCCTTTGACCCCACTAGTGTTGGAGTTTTGATGTCACTAGTGTTGATGGATGAGGTGATAGGGTGTATTTAACATGAAGTAATGATTAGCGAATGGATTTAGCATAAATAAATGTATAAGACATAAACCTGCGAAATTAATGATAATTGTATAAAAACTGTTTTGGAAAGCATGTAGTTAATGCTGCTTAACAACTGAATGTTCCCTCACAAGTGCATGGGGCACTCTTTAACAGAATCCATTTTTGATTGATATAAGCACTGCTCCATGCTGAGACGTTTTCACACTTAAATACCTATTACTCCAGTGTAAAAGTAATGATTAGCTCCTTCTCATCTCTATACGCTTGGTTGCCTAACTGATGAACTATTCACATGTAACTTGTCAAATTGAAATATTTTCCGAAAAACTTTATACGCACTTGCAAAATACCATATTTTGACTCATTGATTAATATGTAGGATTATGCTCTCAAGATCATCACCGAGACTAATGAATCCTGGGCTAAACTGGTCAAGCGATCCATTTCTGCTGGGGAGCTTTCCCTTGTGTGAAATACACTACTTACAAGATTCTGCATCATTTGTTGTACTCTATTATAGAGCCCTCCATGCCAGAGTTTTTGCTGGTATCGACTCAGCATTATTTGGATTTTTCATGACATGAATAATCTTGGTAGTCATTATTGTACTTCCACCTTGCAGTAATATGGGAAATTTTCCGTCAATATTGATTATGTACGATAAGATTATGTATTTGTAGATCTTATCCTGTATGGGGAGAACAAAAGTGGTTAGTGTTGATCACCTCTTACCATAATAATGTATCTCCCTAGCTATATGGTCCTCTTGTTAATGGAGTATTGTGGTATTGTAGCAATGCAGAAACACGAGAAAGGTCTGTGATTATTCTGTTTTAGGTGCTGTACATGAAATTATTTGGTTAGCTTGGTCATACATTCTGCCTGGTTGGTGTCAAAGATTCATCCAAGATTTCTGCTTGTCCAGATTGTTTCGATTAGATTGAGTTGTTGCATTGGTATTGCCAATTTTCTTAAAAGCATTGGATGGTGGTTCAATGGTTCACCCACTTGAATCTCCATGACCAAGAGCTAGAGCAACTGTTCTGTGCTCTATTTTGATTGGAACCTGGCTTATTTTCAGGATAAATTCATAATTGTCAATACTATATTACAATCAGCTTCATCTCATGGTCTTGGAGTCCATAGAGTCCTCAAAAATTGATGACGGAGGTCTGCAATGGAACTTGAAGGGGCTCGTAGAGGATGAAGTCGGCATTGTTCTCCGTTGGGACTAGGCAGGGAGTGTTGGTCTGGCCATGGCTGTAAGGTCGTTATTGCTCCGATGGGCTGACTGGTATCAAATAATACAATTCTGTTTTTTCACAAGGTGGAAATGGCGTGGTATTGAGTTGATCTTTACCACTATGTTTTTATTACCAGCAAGGATGTGATACAACCCAAGTATGTGAGTAGTATTAAATCAGCAATAGTTGATATTTTTTTTATTTTTTTTGGACAAAGAGGCAATCGTTGATTTTGTTGCAACTGAAGTATAGTAAGAGATAATTGACGTTGTTGCCACCCAAGTATGTGGTAGTGAGAGGGGATGATAATTGTGAACACGTAACTCCCTGTGGAGGTGTATCATCTAGTATATCCATGAGATATTTCATGGGAGCATTACACTCAATATTGTTCATATTTCTCGTGCCAAATGAACCCTTATTGCTACTAGCTCCTTAGAATGCAGTCGTTGAAACAGACTTTAAAATTCACTTGTTCCCCCAAGTTATACTAAAGATATAGCCAGTCCCCTCTATTACGGAGTATTTGGCAATGGGAAGACTGAAAAGTTTGGATGATTTGCCTTTCTAGCAGTTTATTGCCAACCACATCAAGGTGAAAAGAATTTGCCTGTGATTCTGCATATCAGCAAGACACTAAATGTCGTATATAATCAAGCCATATAAGTCCTAGCTTTACTATGCAACCGAAATCATATGCAGCTTCTTAATTGAAAAGCAATGACATTGAGCATCTTAAGCGGCTATGCACTATGATTAATCAATAAATTTTGAAAAGATACGTCGAGTACATGGATATTAGGATCTTTTTGCATCTCCAGTCTATGATATACGGAGTATTCATTTGATGATTAACATATATCATTTGCAGAACATCATACAATAAGTTAAATATATGAAGTCTGAAAACCGCAAAGTTAATGCTTCTTATCAGTCATAACAAAACGTTGTTATATCTACATGATACAAAGGGAATTACATCCCCCTTAATTTATACAATTCCCACCTAGGAAAAAACAATAACTTACATAAGCTTCATTTACATAATAATCACCAGGTACTCATTTCAAAAGCCTCAATAAGCTTTTCCTCCATATCCCATGCAGTTTTTGGGCTGTCTACAACATCTTTTCTATGAGCTACCATGATTTGCAACGTGCTGCGTAAGGAAATGCGACGAGCCACGACCCGTAATCCAAGAGCTGGATGATCATGATGATGGAGCTGAGAGGTGTCATGGTGAATACCTAAAAGGAGCATTGCTGCTGTTGGTGCAATTATACTAGACAGAATATGTTGCTAATATTATCTCAGAGCTTTCTGATGTAGTGATATCAGACCACTTCTTTAATTTTTTTCAATTATAATTTTGAGTTATCAATGGTCAACACACCACTCTAAATAGTGCTAAAAGTCAAATGTAGTGAATTGAAAAAAACGGAGGGAGTATACTACTAAGAATAGAGAGACATGGGAAGGGTTGAGATATCTGTAAGCCAAAAAAAAAAGTAAAAAAAAAAGTGAAATTGGAAAACTATGGGCTGCTGCTAGATTGCTCGTGTCATCTGTGTGCCTCTATGTGTGGGGTTAGTGACTTTGTGGTATATGGATTCGTCCTGTTTTCCCATATTTTTTGTTGGGTGTCCCAATAGAACAACCCCATTTCCTTATTTGGTAAGTTTTTGGTCGCTTTTATCACATAAATGCCATTACTTTTGGGTTCAAAACCACTCATGTGCTACTCTTTCTCCTTAATCTTGCATGTAGAGCCCGTTTTTATTCTCTTTTCTAATCTTTGTGTCAAAAGCAAATAGGGTTGTTCTATTTGGATGAAGGGCGTATTGTTTTTTTGGGAGTCCTTTTATGCCTTTTTTGTTTGTTTTGACAAAAATAGTGGGCGAGGATAAGGTCAAAAACCGGGGACAAAAAACCATTGAATAAGAGATTGTGGGAGGAGTGTGGCAAATGTTAACGGAGAAAATTAGATTAGTGTAGGATACGTGATTTGCTATAAGCCCATGGACAGTGATATGGCGCCATCAGACGACACTCAAATTGTGCGCCACCCTAATTTAAAAAAATGAAAAAAAAAAAGAGAAATGGAATAATTGCCTTAATAAATTATCAGGGTTATGAAAGTAATTACATTCCATCATTTTTAGGAAACTTTTTTTATTCAGTATTTTTGCCATTTCCAATCAAATCATGGTCGATGACATCAAAGCATGTATTGCACAACCAAAATTAATTTAGGGCTGATGCATTCTGCAGCAGGAGCTCATGAGGCAAGCTTGATGATACAGTCTACTCCTCATGAGTGCAACACATCTGTGATATGGGTAGGAATACCACTACAGTTCAAGCTACCTGAGGCAAACAACCATGCTAAGTCTATGGTCACTCTGATCATAGGCTAAGCTCTATCTTTATAATTCAGCAATAGGAATAAGGCACCACTCTGATCAGTCTACACATCACTAGGATCAATATCACAGAGTGGAGAAGTCCTATGCAACACTCGAGCTATTCCTATGCATCAAAGACCCTTATTTCAGCTGCAGCTGTGCAGGACCACTTCCTAAGAGGTCAGGCAGGACCACTATAATCTGATAGTGACAGCTAAGGCATGACCACTTCCTAGGTGCATAAAATGTCAAGGATAACAGCTAGTCTTTTGAATGATCAGGATATTTGCCATAGTACTTTTGTCTTAGGAAGTAAACTTGTTTGTTATGATAGTAATTATCTAGATATTTCCCTAAGATAATCTGAATGCCACACTCAGTCGAGTACACTCCTGAGTTGTGTGCCATGTCATAGAATGGACAGCTTGTATATAGGCCTATATAAGGCAATGCTCAATCATGAATTACTCATACTATGATATATGAAAACCTAGCTATATTGCTCTGTGTTATTACTCTTATTTCCTTACCTTTGTGGAGGGATTGAGAGGGGCTCTACCTGTGTGGAGAGCAAACTCAGTAATTCGAGTCCTAGACTCATTACATATCCCTTGTTCATTATCAAAGGCACATGTAAAAAATAGCCTCAAGTTTCAGTCTTTTCTGAGACATTTATTGCATGAAAGTGACTTCTTGAAGGTCTCTGTCAAGCTTTATGCTTTCCTCTGCATTTCCTACTCTGAATTGCTCAAAACTTGTTGTTTTCTATGATTATATGGTGTAGATTGGTTATCAGATCCAAGGTTGTAGGTACGAGTAATAAAGTTCTCACCTTTTACTCTTATATAACACCACATAGTAACATTCACACCATACATCACTACTTTCTCACCCGAGTTCACTCTCTTCTGTCACCTTTCCAAAACACAGAACCAAACACATCCCAAGACCATTGAAACACAAATCTAGTCACAAAAGAACCCTGAGAAAATGAATGAGCCTAAACCTCATGTTACTGAGGTTGACAGGATGGACAGAATAGAGACTAAGATAGACCAGTTGGCTGATTTTATGACTGCTATGGGACTCAGATATACACCAAGGAACATGGAGGCCGATGACAGAAATTTCAAGGTAGAAATTCCTGATTTTCTTGGTACTTTAAATCTTGAAGAGTTCCTTGACTGGTTGAGAACTGCTGAAAGAGTTTTTGAATTTAAGGATTATGATGATAGGAAAAAGTTTAAGGTTGTTGTACTTAAATCTAGATCCTATGCCTCACTTTGGTATGAGAACTTGAAAATTGCCAGAGAAAGGGAGGGTAAGGAACCTATCAAATCATGGTTGAAACTGAAGAAACAACTTTAGAGGGCTTTCATTCCTAGAGATTACTCTCAAGATCTGTACCTCAAGCTTACTCACTTGAAACAAGAGAGTAATGGAATTGTGGAGTCATGTTTGAGGGATATTAAGAAATTGACTTTGCAGTGTGAGTTGAATTTAGGGGTGAAAGTTATTTGGACTAAGTCCAAAGTCCGAACCGATCCAAACCGAATTAGCTATTTGGTTTGGACTTGTCGGAGTTCAGTTTGGTTTCGGACTCAGAAAACCA
>CAAKMY010115067.1:0-33933 GCA_901111285.1 Corrigiola litoralis | reverse complement strand
AAAATTATAATGGTTAGATTTGTATTGAAGAGTACTTTCATATGATTTTATTTTTATAATTTTATGAGTTATACATTTTGAGGTATTAATGGTCAAAGTACAATCTCAAATAGTGTCAAAAGTCAAATGGGGAGAATTCACTGGAACAGAGGGAGTAGTATACACGTCGATCTGCTTCGATTTAGGTGACTGAGAGTGGCAGACGAGTGGCAAAAGTGAATAAGTATGTTAATAATGGTGCATGGGTTCTTAGATTTGATTGGCATGGTAGCTAAATTTAGAGCGGGTCACGAGAAAGGTTCTGAATCGATCAGTATAAGTGGCGACATGGCTTTATGTGGATGCTTGTCGTTCTGCAAGATGGTCACAGAGAGTTGGTGTTATAGGGAATTTAGCGGGTTGCAAAATCGGTTCTTCCTTTAAACTGCCATGTTGCCTTCCACTCCCATACCAAACATGTATAGATGCGGAAACGGAACCTAGAATGCCTCTCTGTGATTCCCAAGCTACCCCTCCCCTTTACTAAAACATAAGTAGAGGTAAAATGAAACTGGATTTCGACCATGTCATCCTCACTTATATATTTAGAAATTATGATAAGTCAGTGAACGGACAATTTGCAAGATGTTATCATCAATTTTCTACTGACTTTCTACAACCGATATCTGTTTCAATTCTGAGATAAGATTAGATGAACAAAGCACTTTCTATCACTAGTAGGTAAAAATATCTGAGGTTTCCTGCAAAAATATTGGCTTTAGGCCTCTAGTGTTTCAAGTGTTCATGTCTGGGTGTATTTTTTTCTGTTACGGAAAGGAAAGTCCTGCTTCGGTAATCTTATGTCTCGATACATCAGTTCCGACCAATTTTCCCCAGAACGCCTGCTTGACTGTGTGATCTATATCATCTGAACACCAAGCTATTGAGATAGCTGACCGAGTAGAAGCCTCGATGAACAGATGGCGGCAGAAAGGGAGCTCGAGACTAACAACAATTCTAGGAGATTGATGTCCAAGTAATTACTCACCTGTAAAGTATTTAATGACTTATTTGGAGAAAAGAGAATTGTTGGCAGAAAGCCCTGTACTATGCACAGTCTATTCCTAAAACATTGTTTCCCGGGTCTCCCAGCGAAGACACCAGACATTAGTCATCTCTCATCACCAATTCACCATTGTGCAACGTCAGTCCAATTGCTCACAAAACAGTGACTAACTGGAAGTGTACACCTTTACAACACCAATTAACATTTTCTGTAAAACATGTGATCCGTTACTTCGACCAATATGGGATGCAACAGACATATATTCATTAGCTTGTGGCCGCGAGGAAAGTAACATTAACGAAGACCAATGTGAAATTTTATAAATTGTAAATGGCGTTTTACGTCACATCATTCTGCGGATATGGCATAAAACATCGTTACCTGCCACACATTAGAAGTCGACCGGATGAGGAAGGTACTACAAGACTTGTACTCGCCTACTCGGTACTCCCACTTGAGCTCATTAGCACAAGTAAGAGAGTCCAATGGAAGTTACAAAAAATTTAACACATGCAAATGCGATTATAAGATCGCCTTATCAAGTGTTAACACATACTTTATGATTTGCAAAATGTCCAGTATGTGATGTGACCCTATGTTTGTACATTAAAAACGTTAGATTGTCTCAAATGATCATTGTGGGAGTTTGACTGATCACATATGTATATCATTGATGTATAAATTGATCAAATTAGCTACATTCATGCCTAGATCTTTTTCTAAATTAAAAATAAACATTAATGCCCCTGCATAATTTCATGAATTGAAGTATTTTCCTTTTGGACATTTGTGTTCAACTGTACAATCCAATTTAGGCGCAAATTTGTTTTATTTGCGAAGCTCGTTAAATTGAAATAAATTGAAAGTAAAAGAACTGAAACGTTGACTGAAATGATTGAAGAGAGTGGAAATGATTTGAATACATATGTGATTCTTAATTAAACAAAAAAAATAAAAAAAATTCACCGACAATCATTCAATATCATTGTTATTCTTCTTCTCCTTCTTAATTTTATTATTTTATTTATAATAAAGTAATCTAATGAAGTAAACTAAAATAGTATAATGAATCGTATAGTAAACTAAATTGAACCAAACTAATAAAATAAAGTGACCTAAACTAGTAAATTAAAGTAAGCTTAAATGAAGTGGGTTGAACTATTGCATTGAACAAAAATTAAATCAGGAAACTGAAGTTATGTGAACTGGAACTAGTATGAGACTAAACATAATTTTTTAAATACCCTAACAAAAACTTAAGTAGTAATAATAGTGATGGTAATAATACTATTAGTAGTATTGGTAATAATGAAAAAATTGCACAAAACACAAAGTTTTGGGAGAGACTATTTTTTTCTTCTAATTTTACCATCCCATTTAGTCTCGATTTGAGCCAGATAGGAACTATAGGGCGACAAAACTCTCACTCTAAGTTTTAACACCGTTGTATTCCTAGGGTCTTGAACTCGAGAGATCTGTTAAACTAGAACAACTCTTTATCCGTAGATCTAAATGCTCAGGATAGGAGCTCCTCTACTTTTATCCGATTAACATCGACAGTTTTTTGGTAAGAATTAGTGGAAAAAAATAATAATAATGATAATAAAAACTTGTAGAAATGAAATACAATAAAATGTACTCCCTTCATTTCCAACAATTCTTTACACTTGTCATCCTTGAGAATTAATAACTCCATATATAAGACTGATAAAAATATAAATTTATAATTACTAGATTTATATTTTGCGATATATCATATTTTTAACATAATGTACAATGAGTGACGTCTATCGACATCAATATTATCATTTTCCGACTTCAAAACTTTATGCATGGAGAAACTAAAAAATCTATTGCACCTGACTCTAATAAAATAAGCAATTTGAATGTGTAAGTTATATACATAACACTAAAAACTTTACCGTCAAATAAAATAAAATCATGATTTCTCGAACATCGCCGGGTCCAAAAACTACTAGTAGTTTCAAATAGCAGTGTCGAAGAGTAAAAATATTTGGGATTGAGCAGGAGGAATGATAGGCCAATTGCAACTATTGGAGTGAAAAGGTGGGGCCCCCCAATAACATCCAATAGCTTGGATTGAAAGATCGTCTCTCGTATTTGAGAGGGGAAACACTATATAATCTCAAGAACTTACACTCTCAGTCCCAAACCCCCCAACAATGGCGTCGGCAGATCTCGCATCTCCGACCCCACACCCCCAACCCCGACACCAAACGGACATATTCGGGGACCCAATAGACGACACTTCAAACCCACTATGGTTCAAGCAAACCCTCTTCCTCTCCCCGGATTTCGACCCCGAAACATACATCTCCGACCTCCGCACCTTCGTCCCCTTCCACACCCTCCGATCGCAGCTCCAATCGCACCTATCGGCGTTGAAGCACGAGCTCGTCGATCTTATTAACCGGGATTACAACGACTTTGTCAGCCTCAGCACCAAGCTGGTCGATGTGGATGACGCCGTGGCGCGGATGCGGGCCCCGCTTGTTGATTTGAAGGATAAGATTGTTGGGTTTCGGGATGCGGTTGGGGTCCAGCTTGTTAGGTTGCAGGATGGGTTGAGGCAGCGTGCCGAGGCCGGGAGGGCTAGGGAGGTGTTGGAGTTGTTGCTTGATACTTTCCATGTTGTTTCTAAGGTTTGATCACTTGTTTTTTTTTCGCGAAAAGAAGAACTTGGGTGAGACGGTCTTGTGATAGGATCATCCGGTGCAATCATAGAACATCTTACCCAAGTATTACTTGTTTCTCAATATGATGTTGAACTATGCTGCATTTGATTATAATGAAGCAGCAAATGGCATAATGTTGAATTGTGAAGGAATTATACTTGCTCTAAATTGTAGAAAGCAAATTGTATATAGCTGAGTTTTGTGGTTACGTAGTCTTGAAAATACTAACTGCTTTTGATTTTGTCGCGTTATTGAGAAATTTAATTTGAATTAGTGGATTTTTCAGCTAAATTAGATTGGAATACCTATTTAGGTTTGTTGTAAGCTCAAAGCTCGCCCCAAGACCTTAGTAGATCACCTGTCCTGTCATAGATTGTCCTACTGCGAGCGTTGCTCGAAGAACATTGAGGGGTATTGTCCTTTAGTTTTGTAATATTGTTGATGATTTTTGGTCACAATACTAATTTTTGTAGAAAGTGTGCTGATTACTGAATAATAGTGAAGGGACTGTAATTGCATTTCTGCTAGTTTAAGCTAGTTAATGAAATGTAACATTATGTGTTTTGTCTCAAAGGCTAGTTTGTTTGTTTTGGTTTTGCCCTAATTTTGTATTCTATCATTGTCTGTCTTTCGTCTATAGCACTGAATTGCTTAGAGGTTACACAGGTTTATTGAATGAAATTTACAAATAAATGATTATTTCATATAACTTGCTGGTTTGTAAATGACAATTGCATCCTGCTAGTTTAGTGTAGTTACTAGTTTGTGAGTGTATTTGGTTTGACGGGAGTTGTGTGGAAGTGATATGCTGATGGGTGAACAGTCATTGGTTTGTAGTTACCTTCTCTTCTAGCTCAGGAAAATTAGTGAATAATACTAACCGGCTTCTAGCTCAGCTGACAGCAGAAAAAGGGAAAGACTGTACAAGATGGTTTTAGTGGGTTATGTAAGACTGCTGGGGATTTGTTTTATGGGTTATGTAAGTTTGAAGTTTTATATGCTTTTTGAAATATAAACAGAAAATTTTGGACAGAAACACAGGCAGTGATGACTGTCTTTTGTTTGTTTGGTATTACTTTTCTCATAATTTATGTTTGTTCTTATGATTTATAGGTTGAGAAGTTAATTAAGGAGCTACCTAGTGTCCCAACTGACTGGTCAAATGGTGACATGAGTGCATCCGAGAAGAGTCATCTTAGCAATGGGATTTCTGTACAACAAGCTGAGAGTGAATCAACTGTAAGAGAGACTCAGAGCATGCTTCTGGAGAGAATTGCCAGTGAAATGAACAGGTTGAAGTTTTACGTGGCTCATGCAAAGGTCTCTTTACTCTTCATTCCTCGTCTTATCCTTAATTGTTGCTGTGTAGAGAAACAATATATTGTTGGTTGCATGTGTTTCTTTTTGTCTCCGTATACTCAGTTTTCTTTTCAAACAGATTTTCTCTTTTCATTTCAACGACAAAGAAAAAGTAGAAAACAGAGAAGAAATATTGTTCCCTTTTCTCTTTCCTGAATTCCGGAGTACATTGTGGTTTGCATATAACCTTAATGGTGGCCTTAAGTCTGAGATAAATGATTCTGCAAGTGTTTAGGTGTAAATATATGGAATTTTAAATGCTCTGGTAGTGAAGTATTGATATCTACATCTTTATTTTGGCAACTACTTGACAGATGTCTTGATTTCCCCCAAAAATTTTACTCAATTCAGCTTCTGATACGCAGTGGTTCATTTTCCCAAGTCTTTGTCTTGCATATTTTTTACTTTTACATATCACCATCGTAAGGCTATGCAAGTCATGGAACGAGGAATATATTAAAAGTTTTTGCTTATGCTTAATGCATGTCGGAAGTATTTCCGTTAGTGCTTTATTTGTATCTTCCAACAGATTATATCTTTAAGCACTTATTAAACTTTTGCTACAGTTCTTTCTGGTCAATTCGTTCATATATTTTTTTCATTGTGTTCACCCATATTGCCAGTACAGGACCTACCTTTCATTCAGAACATCGAGAAGAGGTTTCAAAGTGCTAGCCTTCTCCTAGATGCAAGCTTGGGGCATTGCTTTATAGATGGTCTACAACATCGTGATGAAAATGCCATATACAATTGTCTACGTGCCTATGCTGCCATTGATAACACCAGGAGTGCTGAAGAAATATTCCGCACTACTATTGTTGCTCCTTTAATTGAGAAAATTATTCCTCATAGTTCTTCAGGGTTGACAGGTGCAGCTTTAGGAGATGAACTTGAAGCTGATTTCCAGGAAATTAAAAGGTGTATTGAGAAAGATTGTACATTCTTGCTAAAAATTTCTTCCAGAGGTATGATGGCTGTTAAATTATTTCTCTTCTGTGTATCAAGCCCTCCTGATTGAATTTTGGAACCGCAGAAATAGTGCATGACAAATATTCTTCCTAGGTGATGACTTCGTAGCATTTGATAACATAAACTGATTTGCTACTAGCCCAGCCCCTTAACACTTGTGTACTCTTTATAAAGGCATTACGCCCTATGAAAACTCTAATCCTTTGGGATTGGTCTGTTATAATAGAGTCTTAGTTAAGAGAAAAGGGTATAAATTTCCTTGATAGGTGATAGCCTTTTACATACCTTGAGCTGATATGTCAGCTCTGGCCCCTTGAGTTCCTTTCCTGTCCACCAGTTTCAACTTTCTTTGAACAACTTCTTCTGTCAATGGATGGTTGCATTGGAGAAAGAGTTGGCGTGGTTTACTGTTCCATGTTTTCTTTGCCTTTGTTTCGTTGATCGTCCTGCAAGCAGTTGAAGCGATTTTTTCTGTTCTGTTTACTTGGCATCTGATAGTTCGTTATTCTTTCAATTATTTAAAATCTAATTGGTCTTGTTATGATAATTTCTGTTGTGCAGAGAATTCAGGTTTTCATGTGTTTGACTTCTTAGCCAATTCGGTCCTCAAAGAGGTCCTCTTAGCAATTCAGAAAGGAAAACCTGGAGCATTCTCACCAGGAAGGCCAACGGAATTTTTGAGAAACTATAAATCAAGTCTGGAATTCCTGTCTCATTTGGAAGGTAGGATTAAACGACTTGAAAGTTGAATGAACAATTATTTCCTATATGTGTCTGACTGTTGAAATTTTTTGCCTACATTTTAAAATTGTTTCTATCTGGATTTGATTATGACTATTTGTTGTTCAGGCTGCTACTCGTCGCGATATGCCGTATCAAAATTCAGAGCAGAGTCTGTATATATTGACTTCATGAAGCAATGGAATCTTGGGGTTTACTTCTCACTAAGGTATGCAACTGCCAGATTTCTATTGCATTGGAAGTGAGGTTCATTCATGGTTCACACATTATCTAATACAAATAATTTATTTCAGGTTTCAAGAAATAGCTGGGGCTTTGGATTCTGCACTTATGTCCCCTAATTTAGTGGTGGAGCAGACATCAGATGATGAGGGTTCGAAAGCTTCAGCTCTAACTTTGAAGCGTAGTGTTACTCTCTTGAATTGTTTGAGATCATGTTGGAGTGAGGATGTCCTGGTCCTGTCTTGCTCTGACAAGTTTCTTCGGCTGTCTTTGCAGCTTCTTTCAAGGTTTGCTTGAGGGAATATTTCTGAGTTATTTTTTCCAATGACTACACTCTGGTGCTTGATAATTGATCGAATTTGGAAAATGTATGTGTTTTAAATAGGTACTGCAGTTGGTTGTCATCTGGACTCCATGCTCGGGTATCGGATATTACGAATGCCAGCCCTGGTTCTGAGTGGGCGATCTCTGCAGCACCCGAAGATTTTATTTATGTATGCATCATGTATTCATCTATTTCTCGCTCGGTTATAAGTCTGAGGTTATTGGAAGACTATAGTTAATGACATTTGCATCAAGCTTTAGTGCTACTTGTAGCTTGTAGCATAGCAGCATATGTGCAAATTGGTGCACATACGCTCCTGGGTTGATTCTAAGGAGCTATGTTCCTATGCTTGAAGGCTTGAGCTGCCACCAAGCTCGGCCTTGTTGATTACTATTGTAGTCTGGTGTTGGTAGGACCAAAGGTGTAATCTAATTTGATATTGTGTTGAAAGAGTTAAGAGAAAAGAGGGGGGGGGGGGGGGGAGTAGTTGCTTTTTTCTTAGGAATATGTGGAGAACCACCTTAGAAATTCAATTTGCGAAAAACCACCTAATATTTTGTTTTTTCGTCCGGCATCTTGTAAAAAACTTTTTTTTGTTGGTCACACCTTAATCTACTCTCTAAATTCCTTATTCTCTTTCGTCTTCATGCAACCCAGTTTTCCTTCCTGACCATTATTTTTTCTCATTTTCTTTACATTTACTCCAACTTGAGTTGGGAACATAGAATAAAAGGAAAGTTAAGATTGAAAGAGAGGGGGAGTGGATGAATCCAACATGTTTAACTTAAGGGCGCTTTTTAGTTGAGATCTCCGTTTTTTGGGAAGGTTAGTTAAGAAAATTGGAGTACATGTCTAATGTATAAAACTGAGGCAATAAGTAATCTCACTGCAAGAATGAAGGGCCACATCGGTTAATTTTATCAAAGTTAAGCGGAAAGTACTGTGAGGTGTGTCTGTCTAACAAGTAAAAAAAGTTTTATAAGGTGCTTCTAGACAAAAAAAAAAAAAAAAAAAAAATTATTAGGTTGTATACTTCACAAACGCGAAATTTATAAGGTGGTTCTTCACAAGTTCTCCTTCTTATGCTCCCTTTCTTTCTTGATATCTTCAGTGTTCCTTATTCTTTTGTGTACATTAACGCCTATCTAGGATTGAATCATTTACTGGCTGTGGTGTCTCTTTTAGTCGACTACATTTGTAAAGTTTGCATATAGAGTCTGCGTGTCGTTACTTGAATTGAGATTTATTATGAAAAGAAATAATTTGGGTTTCAGGTTATTCATGATGTAAAGCTTCTTGTTGCTGAGGTTTGCGGAAACTACCTTGAACATGTCATTGAGCATCTTTCTTCTTGCCCTGCTGAAGTGCTAGATCCTGTTAAAGAAAGCATATTGCAAAGCGCAAAATCTTTGGAGAATATGGTACCTCTGGTGATACAATTAATAATCAAGACCCTGGTTGGCAGGTCTGATGAGGTGAGCTAGATCATTGCAATCATCTTGTTGGAATGGCCCGTTGATTAAACGTAGATCAGTCAATTGGTCTTTGAAAAAGAAGGTTTTGTTAAAAATAAAAAAAAAATAGTATGTAAAAATCAAATCAATAGAATTGAAAAGAATAAAGCAGAAGAACAAGAAAAACAAATTGGGAGCTATCGAAATTGAGATATCCAGACCTAAAACTGACACCTCATGACGGCGACGTGTCATGGAAAGTATTTGTGGTTGGGAGGAGGACAACCTCAGTGGTAGAATGTCACCCTTACGTGGTGCTGTTCAGTTTTATTGAAATTTTCTTTCCCTTGGTTAATGGTCGCCAGTTTGTGATATTCAGAATGTGTATATTAGTGATTTGGAACACAAGCTCTGTATTTAAGTGCAAGGAGAAAACATGCTAGCTTAATAACAGTTGTATATAAATGTATACCTGATGACATTGTATCGCAGAGTAAGAGGTAATAGTAAGTGTCAAGGCAAAACGACATTACTCAGCTGGGTTTCTATGTTTAACTTATCTGTGCATCTACCGCTACCAATTTCATGTATATACTGTACATGAATGATAATTATGTCCGCCCTTGTTTTTTGATTTTGCATTTTGTAGTATCTAAGTCCCACCCTCCGCTTCCTGTACGACTTGCAAAATGATATGCAGTGGAGGTTGCATTGGTATTTATTCCCAGCAACTATCTATCGATAACTACCCTTCTACGTTGCTGATATGTATAAACTTTACCCATTCAGGATCTCAGACAGCTGAAGGGGATTACGACGACGTACAGGATGACCAATAAACCTCTCCCTGTTCGACATTCTCCATATGTATCTGGGATTCTTCGTCCCCTAAAGGTATGTGTTCTTGGATCATCGTCGGTTTAGGATCCTTTAATTCCCCTCTTTCTTAACCCGACTGGGTACTCTTGATTCTGACCAAGTGATAATGTAAAATAACTCAGAAATCAAATTGAAACTCCGGATACTTGGGCCTTATCTGGGTTCAGCACTTGGAAGATGTTTTGTTGTTTGTGAAAAAAATCCGTGTATTGTACATTGAGTTAGGGAGTGGGGGGAACAAATATATTATAATAGTTACTTATTAGTTTTTCATAGGCAGATCAAGTCCCCTTCAATTCCAAATGGAAATAGGGTTTTGATTATATGTGGTTCTACTTGTTTCCTCTAAATTGTACCTACATCATCACAAGCAACCTCAACTATGAAGTGTCAAATCGATGGAGGGTAAAGCTGAAAATTGAATATTTGACAGCTTAACACGCTTGGTGTAAGTGGGACTATCAAATTGTATCAAATCATTAAGTGGGACTAGCTAATTGCAGGCATTTCTTTTTCTTCTTCTTTCTTTATTTTTATATATCAAGGTTTCTTTCACAAATGGTTGTCCTTTCTGGTTGTATCGTTTATTTATGTCGGTTATAATTCCTGTGTTATTGTGTATATCCTATTTTAAACTTTTTGATGTTCCACTGTCTTTGTTTTCTACTCGATTAGTTCATCTGTCGTATGAACTTAGTACAAAGCCTTTTGGTTTTGATTAATTTTTGAGTGTCTCGTAACTTGTGCTTAAATCTAGACTTGGGAATATCGTTGATTATATCGCCAGGCAGCCTTGGCTGCTTTTCTACTCAGCAGACCCCAAACAAGCCTTTTATTGAACGACACTTTTCTACAGGCCTTCTTAGAGGGTGAGAGAGCTGCCACATTTTTGGATGATGCAACAAAAGTTGAAATTCTGCGAGGCACTGCATTTGAGGTCACCAAGAAATATTATGAATCGGCCTCTGAACTCGTTAGTGTGGTATGTTTATCGACTGGCTAGTGTTTCAGTTCTCTTTTTTCTAATTCCTCTACTCTGGGAGGTTACAGTCTCATTTTGGTTATCTCCAGGCAAGAAAAACTGAAAGTTCCCTGCAGAGAATACGTTTGGGTGCACAAAGGCGAGCTGGAGCAAGCTCCGATGTGTCGGATCATAATGTATCTGATACTGATAAAATTTGCATGCAGTTATTCCTTGATATACAGGTGCATGTTATCCATATATCAATCTAATGCGAGTTCCTTAAAAGCGATGGTGTTTATTACTTAAAATACTTGAGAGTACATGGATAGCTAATGGGGCGAACCATGGTAGTTAAATTAAGCATTAGTTAACCCCGATGTAAAATTTTGAGGCTGGGCTATTAATATCCTTCCTTGTCACCTCAAGCATAAAGTCATATGAGTTTGGTTTCCCTTTGAATTGGAATATAATCTATAGAAAATTAGACACCATATGATTGTAACCCGGTATTTTTATCTCCATTTCAGGAATATCGACGTAACCTGGCTGCTCTCGGCGTTGATGCTGCTGATATTCCAGCTTACAGATCATTTTGGCAGTGTGTGGCCCCGACAGATAAGCAAAATACATTAGCCTTATAGTCTCATGGGTAGCTGTGCTGTAATTGCAGAGATACACAATAGCCTTTTGTTTTTTTGACCATTTAGTTCGTACAACTGTAGCTATATGCTTTAGTTCGTATATTCCCATTTATCTTTTTTTCGGTTTGATGACATCTACCCATCAATTCTAGTGTTCATATCAAAGCATCGATAGAAGATCTTGTTTTTGGGCGGAAGAATACACTTTGAGTTCATGTATACATAGACAGATTCACTTTGGCGGAATTTCAAATGGGTGTTGAACATCAACATATGGACTTTTGTGAGCAGTAAATGTAATTGTTCAGTTTTGCTTCTTTTCGTTTCCAAGTTAGGAAGTTCTAAGGTAAGCAAGTGTACAGGATGATGTACAGAGGGAGAACGCCTCTTTTAACCACCTACTGTAGACTAAGCGGGATTGGAACTTGTCGCATTTTGGTTATAAACACAGTTTCCACTGTCAATATGTAAATTATCAGTGTCGTTTGCTCATCAGTCGAACAAGCAGGAAGATCGTTTCCTGTAGTCAACTTCTAAAGCCTTCTAATTTTGACTGAAGGACTACATTATTGGGACCAGAAGTGCATAGATTTTTCCCTCTGCTCCAAACATATAGGCACGCATGTCAAGTTTGGCCATTTTTATCATGTATTACTATGAATTATAGACGCTAGTCTTATAGAAAAGGTAAATTATCAGATGTATTTGAGATTATGTGCTCTCATCTTGAGTTTTTTTTAACCTCACATAACGTTTATACCTTTTAAAAATATTAAGAGGAATTTTTTATTTTAGAAAAATCATAAAGTGAAAAGGTACAAGAAAACTGAGAAAAATACATATGGGAGTACGTGTGCTCATTAGCACGTACTTCCCGGAGCATGGTATTCATCATGTATTAGAAAGACTTATTTAAATTTAACTGTAATTTTGTCAAGACTCATCATCATGTATTTACTTTGTATTTTTGTACATATTAAGGGGTCGTTTGGTTCAACCTCCGGAATGGAATGACATAAAGGAATGGAATGGTAACAAAGATTGTTACTTGTTAACAATGTTTGGTTCACCATAACTAAGGAATCAATTTCTTATTAAAGCTTCATTTTCCAACAAACTCTTATACCTCATTTGATATGTTATGGGATTAGGAATTTAAGTGGGAATTGATGGTAATATAGATAGGTGGCCTTTTTTATATATGAATGCGAAATGATATACTCTCATTTCCACCAACTGTACGCTAAATTCAATATTTGAACAATTATTCTACAATGAATGCGAAAATGAGGATTGCTACTCGGAACAACTACCATTTTTAGCTACGAGGGCAACCTTGCTCAGTTGTTTCTCATCTTAGTCATCTATAATGAATATACTGTGTTCTCACTTGGAGAGCCTTATGGGTGTTACTAAATTCGTCTGAAGTAGTACAGAACTCCCAATAACTTTTAACTCTTTGCAAAACATCCTTTAACTTTCAACTGTTTACAAATAACAAATTGGCCCTATTCCATCCAGTAGTAGAATTGATTTGAAGCGCAAGACAAGTAGACAACGAATTCCGCACGACAGATGAGCAAGTACTTTCAGAATTTTGGCCTGCTGTCTCAGTGCCAGGCCCTGTACCTAAGATCATTCTGTCGAAGTTACCGAATAATCTAGCTGAGCTACGACATGATGTGATGAATGATTTCCACAGAATACTTGCAGGAAGGTGACACATAGCTATACTTTGGGTCCAGTGTCTGAATAGACTGAAGCTGACATTACAATCAAGCCAATAATTGTTTCCGCAGGGACGACTCTATATCCTGCAGAGAGCGCGCTAGCTCTGCCTTTCTATCTAGGGACGTATATAACACTCAAAGCTGAAGATCTTAGAGGGATCATGACGCTAGACATCTCGCCTTGTGGTTCAACAGGTAAGGTATCCGATAGCCTGAAAAATAGCGTGATACTAGAACTAATAGATGCTTGTGGACTAATTGCTCCGATATAGTTACTGACTTTACTCTAAATTTTGTGACCCAAATATAATGCTTTGTTATGACGGATAAGCGTGGTTAAGCACTTAATCCTGCCATGTACAGCTGGTTTTCATTTATTACTTTTCCTAGAACATAAATTTTGCTTATGGCCACTGGCAAGTAGAAAGAAACAGGAATTTTCACCATGACAGAGTAGGTGCTTGAGTACATGTTTGTAGTTAATGAAGAGATGGCTGAGTTGGTGAATTACATCCTCGTGTCAACATGCTTATATGGTTTATGGTTGGTGAACATGTAAAGTGTTACTTGCTGAATATGTACACTATTGTCCGTTACTGTGTAATTACTTTTTATATTTTTTATTGATGAATCTGTTAAGTATTCTTTATTACAGTGAATATTTTTCTCTTCTGGTGAACATTGTGTATGAAGCTTATACATCTAGTGCATACTAGTTTCAATTGGGTACCAACACATGCTAGAAATCTTACAATTCGTCCCTTTAAAAGGGCAAATGAAGAGTGATCTGGTTGTTTAGTGAAACAATCAACCGACTAGAATCATGTCAGGTTATGCTATTATCGGATGACGATGTAATCTGACAACAATATTTGTCTACTAGGAATAACATCAAATCTTATTGTAGTTTCAGATTGGACCTTGAAATAGCTTGTATGTAGGTTGAATAGTGATGTGGCAATACTACTATTAAAAATGAGGTAACCTGATAACAAATTCTCTATGCATTGAATTATAAGCATGTTCACTTTTCTCCAAGCAACAGGAAAGCCAGAGGATATACTACTGAGTTGGCCAAGAAGGTAAATAAAAAACTAGGAACACCAATATTATTCTACCAGAAGATGCTACCGTTCCCCTCTTTCCTGGGCTCTGCTCGCCCATATACGCTCCGACCCAGAAAGTCATAATTGAAAGAAAAAAATTCCTAGCCTGCAACTAGTAATGCTGTCAAAATTGATCAATTTCATCTGTTTATATTTCCTGTACAAATTAAAGCAACCCCTACATGAAATCCAGCAGCTCTGCTGCCCATTCCCTTCGCCGGACCATCATGTTCGTTACATGCTTTTTCAGCCATACTTGCACCGGACAACTCTCATGGCGAATGGTTACATGTCTACGGAAGGCAATATTGTTTATGTGAACTGACTGATTCATGACTTCACCACCTCCCCCAAGTTGGAAAAGATTGTGTCCATCTCCTCGTAGTAAGGCCATGTTTTCTTGCTCTTATCATCACTTTTGCTTTCCTGGTACAGAAACATCGGTGATGGCAGTCACCAAGCAATAGTGTCATACTGTTGAAGTGACAAATATACCAACCATAATTCTTATCCAAAAGTTTGGCTAGGAATATAAACATCCACACTCAAAGAAGTGGGTAAAAGGTCCCACATTGTTCCCTGTACAAGTCTCCTTTTGATAACAAACAGAATCATACTATGTAGCCAACTACTTAGGGAGAGAGGAAGAACTACTTTTCAAAACGTGAATTAAGGATACATACAGCATACGGCAGAAAATGCATCGCAAATTAGATTTTTCGTAATATGATAGGACAGATAAGGAGAAAAGGAAAAAGCATTTCTTGCAAAAGGGCCAATTGACCTCCTGAAGCTAAATTCTTCAGAATTTTTTTTATGTTGTTCTAAAGAATGCACAATTAACTTCATTGCTATAGAAACGGAACAGATGCATGAGAAACTGACCTCATATTTCTGAACCAGAGACGCCCACAAGGACTTGCACTGCCCAGGCGTCCGACTGATTCCTTCAGCCAACAGGCTTGATGATATCTCTTCCCAAAGTGCCATACGCCCTTTTGCAACTTGGAATCTGCCATGCAACTCTCCACGCAATATCATCAACTTCTTAATCTCCTCGGGTTTCCATTTGTTCCGTTTTGTTGACTTTGAAGACTTAGAGGGAGAATCATCCGTTTCATCTTCACTAAGAACTTCTCCTCTCTGTCCGTCTACATGCTCCACCGGCAAACCTGAAGCTTCACTACTTTGCTCTAGCTCACCAGTTGGCAATGAAGATGACCCAAGAAATGATTTCCAAAAATCACTTGAATCCCCAGATTTGCCGGAGCGCTCTTCTACTTTGGAAGGGGAAGCAGCAGCAGCATCCACAAATAGACTACCAAATAAATTAACATCTGCATCGAAGAAGATTTGTCAGTAAAGAAGAAACTGGAAGCAAATGTCTAGAGCTTTTCTGTAAAACCTTGAGGCAAGTTACTGTATCTCAGACTTGGTAGTTTATTTTTTATTTTATTTTGAAAGCAGGTAGTTTAATTTTTACGGGAATAGTAAGAGAACAAATTCAACATATTCTGGCATGGAAGCATCAACTTCATGAAAACATATTGAAACCCATTTAAATAGTGCATGAAGTATTCTCAATTGAATTTCTTAGGAAACAGGAGCAATATTCAACAAAGACAGACTTCTTTCTGAAGTCATCGTATTTATACTATAGTGTTTTTCAATTAATATATATAGCAAGTCTCCCTTTGAGAATCTAAAATAGTGTAACTGTATCCAAACCTTTCATGAATCACAGACAGCCTAATCTTCCGGAAAGAAGAATATGACCGAAGAGTATTATCACTTTTCATGTGCAAAACCAGGCCTGAAAAGGCCAGGATTTTGAACAGCAATTAAACTGGGCACGAGCATTTGTGTTAACTTTATATGCAAAATCAGGCCAACCAAGTCCACAATTTTCCATATCGTTAGACGGCCATAAGTGTATGTGTTATATACAGACAAAAAAATAGAGACTAATATGGAAACAAAAGAATACCTTCTGACTCCTCCTGTGAGGTGCTAACTAGAGATTCATCGCTATGGTCTCCCTCGTCTTGTGCTCTGCCAGACTTTTTCCTCTTCTGATGTCCATCTACTGCCTTCCTCAGCGCTGATATTCCAAACCCGGTATGTGATTTTCCAGATAGCCGTTCTTGAACTTCATCAGAAAGAACTGCTGCAGGGTTCTCTGTCGCGATCGCGATTACTTCAGGTCTTTTTCCACTGTATTTTCTCACTAATTTCCGTAATACCTCAGACACAGTACGCTCCATATGAGAAAGAGGACAAGTTACAGGACAGCTTGACAGTGCAGCATGAGCAGCTTTGTGCAGTGCATCTAAAAGTTTTCCTTTATCAAGCCATAAACACCGTGTGGATATTCTTATTTTCCCTTTCAAACAATTCTCTGTAAATCCCTCTGTACCAGGGCGTACTATCTCCATGCTTTAGCAAATAAACAAAAGAGCACAGTCAAAAAGAGAAGCGCAAATTACAAAGCGTATAAAACTTTTTATTCTCCCTGTTTTTCCTCTGTTCATCTTACCTGATAACAATTATACCATCAGAAGCAATTTTCATTCTTTCATCTATACAAAGTTCGGCAGATGTACCAAACGCTTTGTCGCCATCATTATACATCAACTGCATTAACATGACAAATCCATTAGTCTCTCGACTAAAATAAACCAAGTTGTAACTTGTAACTAAAGCACTTGTTACCTGTAGACTTTCTTTGCCCAGCGAAATAAATCCATTTGATAGAACTCTCCTGTTCCTCAAATGAGACACTCCAAGCATCTCTCCATTTTTTATCACCTAAGAGAAGTATACTGATAAAAGTTAGCTAAGTTATATGACATGGCAATGGTTTCATACTTCCACACAAAGTGCATGTTCAGCAAGGTCATACATAGAAAAATTTATAGTCATAACAACTTTAACTATCAAGGTAATGATCCCATTATAACCAAACTTACAGTAGTGTGCCGGATACCAGTTGATTTTCCAAGCAGTTCATGCTCTTTGAGGAACAACAGCTCACCATGAATAGGCAAAAAATGTTGGGGCTTTACAATCTTCAGCACTTCCGCCTTGAAAAGTAAGATGAAACTTCACTAGATATCCACCAATTTCAAATAAAGATGATAAGAAATATTTAAATACACATCTATATTTGAAGATATTTGCTCAATTAGTGATTAGGGACTTAGGGTAACATTGCAGCAAAACCATCAGCAAGATAATGGACCAATAACAGCAACTGTACCAAATGCCCCATTGCGTATCTCTACACTATTAGGCTAAAATGATCTCATCGTAGTCTTCAGGAAGTCGCAGATCTTTGGAGTTCACAATGTTAACCCCATGGACGCCTCATGATCTAGTTACAATGATCACGACATTCAACAGCTTGGACCCATGCTTCCTTTTATAAAGCAAGCACCGAGCTTGCCTTTATCAAGTGATCGCAGGTTCAAAAGAGCAATACTAAAGCAGTCCTAATCCGGTTCAAGTCCAGGTTCGGACCGGTGAACAGCCCCTACCCGCAAACCCACATTTAGACAAATTAATTTCATGTGTACTATGAGAACCATACATACTTCAAGTCTCTCCAGGTTGACAAAATTGTATGAAACTTCACTTCCGCTTCATTTCTGAAATCTATAATGGTGTGTCTAGATCAACTAGCCTTAGTGATCTTTGAGGGTATTCCTTCTCTGAATACATATTTCAGATACCCTTGATCTAAAGGTCGCTAATTTTGTACATGCTGCATCAATTTCTAGGGAATTAATAAGGCCATGTGTGATCATATGTGAGGCAATTATAATCGTTGATATTCAAGCTGCATTTAGAGATATTATTACGACATTGGTGGTATGATGCAAGGTCGTACTTCGAAAAACAGAGAGATATTGTGAGGAGCTTATTAAAGCAGAGACTCCAAGACAAGTTGGTTAAAAATCCCACACCCCACGGGACAGGTCAAGGAGAGGTCATCTTAGGTGACTTAAAAGAAACTATGAACAGCTAACCTCAATTAATCACTATATAGTTTCAGACTTTCAATTTTTGTTGATGTTATTAGTTTAAGCTCTTATTTTTTAGCAACCAGGGAGGGTTTAAACCCTAACCCTCCGAGAGCCTTCCTGACTGGCAATTCAACTGGGCTTGACTAAAAGGAGTTGTCCGAATATCTGGTTCTGATTTTTGACCCTCATTGTACTTGTCTCAAGCTATTAAACAGGCAAACCCTATTTACATTAAACATTTACATGCATACAGGCAGCATAAGGTCCTGTAACAATATAGAGCTGGACATCGTATCAAGGCTGGTCTGCTAAATTGAAATTACGTGCCCTGATGTATGACAATCATTAGGAGTCTAAAAATAAGTGAAAGATGAAGATTCAGAAGGCCCTTATAAAATCCGGGAAAAATATATATACATATATCTAAATATATATTATGTTCTTTTTATTGATTTAAAACTGTAAATTTCAAAGTATTACCAATTCTTCACGGTGTCCGTGCCCAGAAGTGTGCAGCAACTCATTTTTACCCATGACTAATGTTGATCCGAGTTCTGCTATACGATTGAACATTTTCATCACCCGAGTTTCATTTCCAGGTATGACCTGCATATCGTAGAAATAGTATAAATAAAAAGGGCACACGCTATTACCCACATTTTTTGGAAATGAAAAAAGCATCAAATATGATTATAACGTGAAAGGGTACATGATCGAATTGATAGCAACTGACTTGTATTGTCACTCACATCTTTTCTTCCATTACCTTTGCAGAGTATAATATGACGTCTTCTTTGCTTAATTTGAGGGAATGACTACTGCCATAGGATGCAAGATTAAGAGCAGCACGTGGCTCTGCCTGACACGATTGCATACATCATCAACGCCAGAGAGAAAGAGGAACAAAAAAAGGAAATTTGAGGAACTGCCAGTACAAAGGTGCAATGACAGGAGGTATAAAGTATTACATTATATTTGTACTTACTTGAGAACCTGTTGTCACAATCAACAAATCTTTAGGAGCATAGGCATCAATATCTTCCACCTTAACCTAAAAAAAAAAAGAACACGACATATTAGAAACAGCTGTTGGAGAATATATTAGAAGGTGGGTGAATTAAATTTTTCATCTAACATGCATTGTCATCTGAACTGATAAAGATATTCACTTAGAGGATGACAGTATGCATAATAAAATCATTACAAGATGAATAGACAGCAATGAACAGACTTTAAGCCCCACTACTGATGTTTCTCGGAGCTTAATGTTCAATATATGGTGATCCCAGAGTAAGCTGTAATTAAACTAATTAGAAAAATTGAAAGCAAAGAGGAGCCCAGTCTCCATTTATCTTCATTGACCAGATATTCTGTGTTCTGCTTTTAGAAAGGTTGGCGTAAAGTCCCTCAATAATGGTGCCGGCATTCCGCAGGTTAAAATATGAACTAAACAAAAAACCAACTGTTCAAAAATTGCATAACAAAATTAATGCTATGCTATAAGTCTATAACCAAGAGGCATTGCCTCAATGGTAAGCATAGTGGGTGCTCAGTCCAGAGGGTCAGGAGTTTGACTTTACGTGAGTGGAGATTGAGGTTTATTTTCAAGAGGGATCAGAAAAAAATTCGGGGCAAACTTGATGAGATTTATACAACCCCCCCCCCCCCCCACCCCGCTTCACATGTATAATCAAGGAACCACAAAGAATTAGATTGTGTACATCATACCAGAGTAGATGGATCAATAGGTGCTTTCCCATCCTTCCAAGCAGCTTCTAAATATGTCCTCAAAGACATCCCAACAAAAACCTATTAGGAAATCAACGCTATTGTAAGTTCCCAATGCAATAATAGTTTAAACAGATATAGAAGTAGCCACAAGTGTACCATGAGAACTAGGAAGCATACCAGCTTTCTACCAGTAGCATCTGCTGCTGCTTTTACACTCCCAAGGCGGTGTATATTTGAGGCAAACTGAGTGGTAACCACCCGTCCTTTAGCTCCTGAAATATGCCTTAGCAGAGAATCTGCCACAACAGTTTCACTAATTGTCCTCCCAGGTGACATTACATTTGTTGAGTCGCTCATCATCTGCAATGACATTTTGAACATGTTAACTGATAATTTCTGGTTTCGCCAAAGTTCCATACTATCAATTGAAACATAAGTAGAACAAGGAACACAGCAAACAGTGATCATACACGAATACAAAAGAAGAAATCGAGATGCCTATCCAGGAGCAAATGCCTTTTAAAACTCTCACAAAAATTCGAAAGGAAAAACCACAGTATAGAAGTATGAATGAATGTTTCCTTACCACATTTTTCCAACAGATTTGACCGTAGTTAACTACAGTGTAGCACCAGAAAGACCAATATGAAAACCAGCACATGATAACAACAATAACATTAGCCCAATGCCTTCAAAGAGACTTCTGCACAAGCAGGTAAGGGCTAGCGCAGATGAGTGACCCTTGTAAAGACTGAAGAAAGGCTGTTTCCAATTGGCTTCAACTGAAGTGTGTGAACCATCTGCTACTATAGTATAATAGAAGAGAAGATGGTTTTATGAGGCTTTTTGATTTAGTCCATTACATTCAAAACCAAACAATTATTAAGTACAGATTTCCACTATAATTTATCCTAGATCACTCTACCAGCTTGACTCATTCACATATGGCCATAGATACATCAACATCAGTACAATGTCGATAGGAATCATTCCATCCTAATTCCTGTAATGGCAAAATGTGAGTCATGTTCCACAATGTCCTTAGATTTAGTCATTTTTCATTCTGCGTTATAGTTAAATAATGCCTGATAACCTAAAGTTGAAGCATCCCAGCAAAAGTATCAAAACACTCTAGCCAAGCTTGAATTGAGGACTCAATACCAAAAGCAGACAGAATACATGTATTTGCACTCATGAAAGCATATGCAGGTCACGCCAAAATAGAGGCACAACCCCTTTCAAGCTAATCCAGCCACCCAACCATGCAACCATAAAATACCACTTTAAAGGAAGACAAATTTTCAAGAAACTTACTAAGGTAACTCCTTCTTTGGAGAGCTCCTCCAATGCAACACGATCAAAAATTTTGCCATCCACTGGTGACTCATCAATCTGTACAGGGAACGATTCTTATGCAACTATAGTTAATAATTAATGACAACTGACAAGCCAGAAGTGCGATTATTTGAAAGAAAGCGACACAATAAAATACGATACCTTCCAATCACCAGTGTGAAAAATTGTACCATCAGCACAGCGCATAACTAATCCACAGCAATCAGGAATGGAATGGGTAACCCTGATGGGTTCTATTTCAAAAGGCCCAGCTGCGAACTTCCTTCTAGTTTTAAAAGCCTTCAGTCTGGATGGAACGAAAATTCCAAATTCTTTCAAGCGCTTCTTTATCAGCTGCTCAAAGACAAAAGTGCAGAAATCTTTCTATATTAGATTAAGTTACCAAATAGCAACATGAAGGATATTCTAGCCTCCAAAAAAATTATCTTTATCAGTAGCAGAAAAGTTTACTGTCAAAAAGATTTAGGCCAGGGAAAGGCTCAGGAAAACTCATGGGGATAAAAGGCGCGAACAAAGAGGGAGGGAGGGTTCATAAAATAGTACCTCCATAGTGAAAGAGGACGCAAATATTGGTGTTTTTGGATCCAGGGCAGGGATAACCTGCAAGCAGGAACATATCATTGGGCATAATATAAAAACAATCGAGCAGCATTTCACAAGTGAAAAAGACAAGGAACAAAAAGAGATGAAATTATACAGCTCTAGCAAGGCAGAAAGCTATAAAGAACAGCATGGTACTTATTTTCATTGACTACATCCACTTAAAAGATAAAAAATAAAAATTTCAAAGAACAGAAAGAAACTTTACCCAGGGCAACGCACCGATGTGATCTTCATGTCCATGAGTAATAATAACAGCTTCAATTTTGTGGCTCCATCTTTTTATAAAATTGGTATCTGGTACAATCTTTTGAACTCCGAACTCATCATAACTGTATGAGAAAAATTAGGCAAAGGGATTCTCAACACTTGCAACTATTACTCCAAGGTGATAAAGAGGTCTATGGCAAATTCTTACTCAGGAAACATGATACCGGCATCAATCAGAATGTAACGATCGTAATTACCAACAAGCATGCAGTTCATTCCAATTTCCCCCAAACCACCAATTGGTAGAACTCGTAAAGGTGGACCAGTTGAACCTTCATAAAACTGCTCCATTTTTCGTTTCACAGAATCCTCCATACTTTTGGTAGGCCCCTCTAGTCTCCCCGATCTTCTGCGCGGCACTTTCGAAGCACTTGTACCTGAATTTAGAAAGTAATTTATAAGAAGAATTATCTACGAAAGAACATTAAAAAATGGACAAAAGGTACCAGAGTAGAACTAAGTGCTCCATTTGATTCAAAAGGGAAGTTTAGCTCATACGAATTAATACCCCTCATCAAATTCATGGGAACAGCATTACAGCATAGTGTTTTGGTTGCAATGAAGAAAGTAACTTCTCATGGGAAATATCACTTACATAGGAGGGAGTGGGTAAGCAACTTCCCCGTTTTGCGGGAAGTGGCAATTGCTAGGGTGATTAACCACCCCGCATTTCACTACTTATTTGTTCACAAACTTACTACTCTACACTTCCTAGGAACTTTGATTTCCTATGTCTCATGATGGCAACCAAGCAAGCACCAACATCTAAGAACATGAAAGGCACAACAGGAAACTCAACCATTGATGTTTCTATATTAGGACATAGGTAAACTTATACATATGCTCCATGTAACAGCCGGACGACAAGACAACTTGGCCAACTATATTTTTTTTAAATATAGATGCATACGGTTCAGAGCAGCTAAGTCCTTAACCATATGCAAAGTCAAGCTCAACATGAGACAGTTAGAAGAAGGCCTACAGATTAATTATCTTAACAATGGTTAAGATTGAAAGGCACAAGTCATCTTAAGCGCCACGAAAAAGGTTGTCGTAGGTGCAACGCTCTTAATTGTCTAGATCATATATTAAGAAGAAAAGTTTTCCTTGACTACAACAAGTAGATGGAGGGTAGCAGTGAAATAGATAATTTCGGAAGTCCAAAGGATTGGCATCAATCGAATACATAGTTCTATTAATATGAAACAATGAATACTTTTCTACTAAAAGTATACTACAAGATCTCTTGAGGCCAATGTAGGGGCAGCTATACTATGTACATTTAGTTTCTACTAGGGAAAGGGTCGTGTGACATTATTCATACAAGGTTATTAACATAAAATCCCTCCATTCAAGACCAACCTTCACATTGCTTTAATGCATTTTAAGAAACTATTATAAAACAATAAAAAATATATAATATATTAATAACGGATCTTGAATAAGAAACTTAAATAGAACTAATGAAAAAGCTGGTAGTGGGATAATAATCAAGTGATTTTTTTTATTGAAATGTGAGAGGAAAGGGAAGGTAGTAGTAGGGTCCTCATTCCACTCATCGTAAAGTAGTTGAAAAACTACCAAAAAAGGAAATGGGAAGTTTTGTCTTGAATTGCCTAGAAAGGAAAGTAGTAAGGTTGGTCTTAAATGGAGGGAGTAGTGACCACTATTAGAAAATGATACGTCTGTGAAGATATTTGCAATAGCAAAAGAATCAGCATCTCTCACAAAGGAAGACCCTCAACAGTTATGTTGACTGATGGCTCTGTGTCTCAAAAGTCCAAATTATCCATGAGTTACCTTTTCACACACACACCCCAAACAAGTACAAGAGCATCACAGTAAGTTGGCCTTCCTCCTCTCCCACCCCTAACCCCATTTCTTTGCTTTATCTCTCGAAAACGCCTTATGAGCTTGAAATGAAGCTCAGAATCCTCCTTTCCCCCTGCTTGCATAACAGATTCCCAAGATATATTGCAGATTTATAACCCCAGGATTTGCATAGCATGAGCCCAAAATAAGGCACTACTACTTCTAAGCGGCTTCCACAACTGTAGGGCCGGTAGAAGCCGGATCTCCATTCCTGGAGAACTCCTAGGTAGCTCACCAATAAAATTTATATGAATACATCAAAAGAAAAAGCATATTATGGTTTTCTGTCAAACTTTTCACACACCCAAAGAATTCAATAAAACAAGGTTCTCCAGCTCGATGAGATTCTGCAAATAGTACCAGCCAAATCATAATTCTATAACAAGCTATACCCTACACAGGTTCTTCAACGACAGCAAAGAAAACTTCTACTCTTGTATGGCTACAGATAAGACGTCTAATAATGTCAAAATAATTCATGAAAGTAATGCGTGTCTAATTGCCACCTTTAATTTCAGCTAGGATACACAGACAAAAGAATCCTTAACAAATCTTTCATGAAAGAAACTCAAAGTGTACATAACATTGCACCAATTCATGCTCATCCTAACCTTCAAGTTCTAACCAAAATTCCAAACATATTCGAAATTAGAAATATTCCAATCAATCCAAATAAGGCTTCGAGCACTAACTTCTCCACGGAAATCATTTCTACATTCAACAATTACCTCCACGAAAACACCATCCATATTACAAAAATATAAGACGGTCATATGGTAAGACGGGGTGAGCTTATAACTTACAGTATTAAAAGCTCACCCTCGAACCCTTGAATCCTCACCCTTATTGTCATACCACATGACCATATTACCCTCGTTTTTGCCCCATCCTCACATTCTCATTTCACCTATACCATTTTCCCCTAAGCAAAGCCGAAAACCACTTCGACTCATTGCCAACCTCATCACATTCTCATGGCTTAGCAAACATAAAACCTCATTCTAATGAACCATTCACATACACAAACCAAACCTTCTTACCTAAGCCAGACAATAATAAAACACAAATACTTTCACAAACCGTCTAATTTTATGATAAAGTAGACAAGTTCCCTGCAAACTAAATCAGCCCAAGCTCCTCGCAAGCCCAAGCCAAATAAGAGACATATATCCTTCATTGCACCCGCATGGCTCCGTCTACTTTTACGATAAAAAAAGACGGAATCTCCAAACCAGCTGTCATTAACAAGCTAATGCAGTAAAAAAATACTGCCCACATAATATTCACAAGAGCTCATACAACAACTCAAATTCAACCAAAAAGTTTACATACAAGAAACCCATGTTAAGAAAAGAACTAGCTCAAGTAATTAGACCTCTCTTACCCCAACCATGAGGTCGGGGGTTCGACTTTTATAGCGACTTCGTGCACACATTTCAGACCAAAAAAAACATAATAACTATAACCATGCAAACATATGATATAGAATGAGAAACATACTTAGAGAAGAAGGGGGGCCCACAGAGCAGGAAATGTAACGTCTTGTATAAGTAGGACGATAAGTAAGACTACATGGGCATATAGAAATGCCTGTAAATGTAGCCATTGCTCACTTTTTTTGTTGTAATAATTTTGTAGGGAAAAAAACAAACAAATAAGAAAAGATAAAGTTTAATGGAAGAAGAACATGAAAATGAAGCCCTCCAAAAGTATGGGTATGGGTATAGGAGGGGTTTAAAGAGAAGGTGGATATTTGAAGGAAGGGGTACAAATATCTCCTCACTCTCTTATCTTTTGAGCACTATTTTGAGTGTTAAGAGTTAGACAAGTTTAGAAAGAGATGGCGGACAAATGATACTCATAATGGCACGTGCTTTCTTTGTGGTTCTTTCTCTTCATGCACGTGACCATCCTTTCTTTTTTTAAGTTCCTCACTAGTATTTGACCCGTGCGATGCACGGTTATGTTATTGTTGTACTTTGTAGGTTCTGTTGTTCATGAATTAATGTTCAATTGTTCGTTTGTCCTATGGAATATCTACAGGGGGAGTGTCCAAACTTTTTGTTTTTGCCTTTACTTTTTCCATAGTGCCCTAAAAGGTGGGGTAGAGAAATTAAATGTTGCATTATGACTATATGAGGTATATTTATTGTATTTTTTTCCTTTTTCATTTTCTTTATCATTTTCATTAAATAAAGGGTAATGACGCGGGCCATGTGGATGAGGTGGCACTCCACATGGCATGCTACAGTCGTTGCAACGCCTTTTAATATATTTAGTATAGATAGATAGATAGATAAGTCATAAGAGTAATAACTAGATCTGTCTAATGGGTCGGGTTGTGATGTCACTCATAGAAAGCACTATCCATGGTGTTGACGTCTTGAAACGTTGCTCCTTTTTCTTGAAGACCATCCACGAATCGAGGATTGAGCTGTTCAATTACTTTTTTTTCCACGGCTCCAAGTTTGTTTTTCCTTTCTCCCAATGTTGACTTAAACTTTGTGCGTAGTTTGAATAGTTTGCCAAAACACACTTAATGCCTCAATAATTATGTTAAAAATTTATATGCTATATTTGTTCCTTATGTTTTATATTTTATTGTGTAAGAAATAGGTGTGGAATTAGATGTTGGTAAGTATGACGCAATTGATTATATCTCATCTATCTATCTATCTATCTATCCATCTATACAATACATACATACAATATTATTAAAAAGTATTCTAGCCACGACGTTGCGCCATGCCAACCTGCCAAATGCCATCACATGCATGATCATTTATTAAAAAAGGGTTTCAATTCTATTTACACTAAATTCCTACTAATAATAATAAATATTATCTTTCAATATAATTTTTTACTTAAGCTATAGATAGATGATTCAATGTAAACAAACTTAAAAATAGTCTAACGATTGCTAGATGAGAATTTAAAAAGCCTTTGAGCATTGCTAGGGCCAAAGACTAGTTTTATATCAAAAAGAGTGGTATACTAGAGAATGCTTTTGAGTGGTCTAAATCAAAAGCAATGGGCTTTGATTTTTTTGAAACAAAGAGTACTATAAGAATGGTGGGGGTTCACAAGAAGCGATTATTGGCATGATCATGGAAGAACATTTTGAGTATGCAAAAGAATTGGTGTGAAAGGTAAGTTCAAAGAAGTGTGGTCGTAAATTTAGTGTGAGGGTGCAAGAAATATCTAATGGTTGGCGTGTTCTTCCTGACACGATACGATCGCAAAGTTCAAAACTTTCTCGATGGCTATTTGCAGAAAAAGGAGATCAAGTCCACAAGGTAAAAGGGTGCTGCCACAATTGATTGAGGCTAAAATGAAACCAGTTAAAATAAGAAAAGTCTTGCTTAACCTTGTCTGTGACCCTAAGACAAGTTTATAATAAAAAATACAAGATAAGACGAGAAACAATGTAGGATATGAACCTGATACAACAAAAGTTTTACTTAGTCGACCTTAAAATTTATTGTTTTTAGCATCTTCATGATAGTGAGATCATAACAGATGTGTTCTAGTCCTAGCTCGCATACCTGACATCAGTTACCATGTTATGTAAATCTCATGATGTTGTTTTTATTGATTCAGTATAAGATTAACAATTAAGTACAACATGTATTTGGTTGAGGTCGTTGGTTAAGAAGTACATGTGCCAATGAATTCCATCATTGCTTATGTTGTCATTTGTGATGAGACAACAAACACTTATAAATAAGTGATGTAGAATGTCAACATATAGAGCTAGAAAGTGAGACTATCAGTGTTCTTGGAGCTAGAGAATTGGTTGGCGAGATTTTCCCAAGAGTGCCCAAATGTAGAATACGAGCAAGAAGACTAGGACCCGAACCCCTTCTTGTTGTCTGAACTTGGGCGCAAGAGGTCGAGTTCACGAAGACAACCGAGTTGCTCATGGGAACCTTATCCTCAATAGGGCAATATCCTGGCAGCATTCTCCCCTCCAAGAACATTGGTATTCTCACCTTTTCTAGGACTATTTATATTACAAAATGATCTCCAATTCACAAGCATTTTCCTTCGCATCTTATTTTGTAGAAAGGACACAAAGGAGTATACTTCCCACCGATGAAAACTATAGTATTTGAACTCAGAAATCGTATTTTCTTTTTATTTTTATTTTGCCACTTAATGATGTAAATAGCTAGTGTTCTTTTAGCTTAGGATGCTAGTATGGTCTCTAATATTTTAAGGAGGCTAAGGGACAATTTCTTATCTATATATGAAATTGCATATACAAAGGGCTCCAAGTTACTTCTGAAATTGTACAAATTAGTGGAGAGTTTGGGATAAGTTCTACCCTTGTGAAGAACAAAATCCTGGGAATTTCTTATAGTAATATTTCGTTAATCTAAGTAATTTTTCGTTAATTGTACAAAGGGCTCATTTCATACCAAAAACCACACACTTTCATTTCATACCTTATTGTTTTACTCATAACCACTCAAATTCCCACCTTCCAAGTTTATGTTGCAATTTGCAAACGGTGATACAACTGCAAGATTAAGTCCTATTTAATCTTCAATCTGACCTTTTCAAAACCAAGATTAAAGACAGACAGCAAACAGATTTATGTGTCATTAACTGCATAGGGATCATTCTACATGAGTACATGACCTTTTACTCTTTCTCCCATCATTCCTCGAAACGTTGATCTACAGCTACTCCATCTTCCATTTTCAACAAGTTAGCCTCTCAAGATATCGATCAATTGCCACCAAACAGAAGCTGACAACTTTATCGTCTTGAGCAAGATTTTCGAAAAGAGAGGGAACCAGGTCCTGAACATTACATAATAGTCCATCTACCACTCAGAGAACTCAAACATATACAAAGGATGATCATTAGCCACACTGCCGCTGGTGATGTCAGATATTATTATTTGTATGCTCCTTCAAGTCCATGATGGGCAACATTACACTGTTAAGTATAAATATCCTCCTTGTACAGCAACTCGGCATTTTTACTCTGGAAAATAATCCCTTTGCATAAAGTATCTCAAGTTGAGCTAACATGCTCTGCAAACCATGGCAAGCCGGCCTGAAGACACTGCTTTGTTTCAGGAACTGGGACTATTGGTCCCAAGAAAATACGCCATAAATCCAGTATAATTGTGACAAGCATTGCTGCACCAAGTGCGTCAACGGCAACCCTGGCCAAGTCCCACTTGTCACCAGGTTTCTCGTCAATTCTGAAATAGTACAAAGAAAGGTTTATTCAGAAAATATCGTAAAACGTCAAGTATCTGCAACTTGGGAGGCACACATGTACTAGTCTTCTGAGTGCACTTACCTCAGGAACATCGGAAAGCTTACAAAGAAGTAAATTGCATAAAACAAGCAGCCAACTTTGTACATGGCGTCACGGTCTACAAATTCGTAATATGGAAACTGCACATGTTCAAATCAATCATTAACATCCAGCCAAGTGAAACGAACGCTTACAGACATATACATAAGTAATAAACATATGCAAAAGGAAAATCACAGAACAACCAGCAGATGAAAATTAGATGGTAAATAGTATTTTTAAATGTCGATAGAACAAAATAGGAGCAGAAAGCATCGTAATCATACTCGTATTAACAATAAAAGAACACGGTGACTGATCACAACACGCAATTAGAATCAGCCATCGACTAAACAGTAACAAACACAAGGCATACTTAATCACTGCATATAAATATAGTCATAACTACAAGGTTATGAGCTTAATTGGGAATATTGTGCCTTTTTCAAGTGGAGAGAGGGGGGAAGGGCAAGCAGCTAGTTGTCCACAGAGCACTTTTACAAGAAAACACATCCAGGAGCAAGATGGAAACTGTAAACAATATGGCCAACAAATAAAGCACTTGTACATAGGAATGGATCTTAGAAGCATAGTCTTATTCAACTCCATAGTTTTCCCAGACCATATTTATTAGCAAATTTGTTTATATATCTTCTGAACTTCTCTTCTAGTGTCAGCTATAGACAAGAAAACCATGTGAATTTTCAAATATTACTGGTCCACGCACACAACACCATTTAGAGCAATTAATACAGATGAACAAGAAACGAAGATCAACACTTTTGCCTTGTCTTAATGGTGGAGAATTTCAAAAGAAGTCTACATACATTGGCAATTGCAATTGTCTCCAAGTAAGCAATAAAATAAGAGAGTGCTAATATCCATGCCCCCTCCATAAACCACCGAACTTTCTCAGGGGCATCAGCAAGAGCATAGCGCAATCTTCGAAGTGTCATGTTGGAGGCAACGTGGTAAAACAGGAAACAAACGTGAGTTAAGAGGAAAGTTGTATGTGGTACCTAGAAGAAGTAACAAGGAAAAACCAAAGTGTCAGCTATACAATTGATGAATGAGTTAGATTAATCACTAACAGCCAAGTGACGTAGTCAATTTAGTTTGGCTCACATCATTCATCTTCCATGAAGGGAAGGTATATGAAGCTCCCAGTACTTTGAAGAAGTAATGGGTCCAAAAGTAATTACCGACATAACTGAAGAGTATATTCCAAAGACTGGCCTGTCAAGTTAAGAAAATAAAGCAATGATTATTCAACATTTAGAAGCAGTAGAGAGTTTTGAAGAGAAACAGACAAAAAACTTAAGCTCATAGAAAAACAGCAAACCAAACCAAGATTTTAAAGATTTAATCCAGCCCTAAAGGTGCTCTCTGGAACAAGAGTAGAGGACACAGAATGCAGTAAGGTAAACGAAAGTAGCTTCTAAAAGCAGAAAACAAAGTAGAAAAAATGCAAAAAGATGCACTTTTCAAAGTTGAGATTTACCAGTAGTGTCATTGAGTTGGCAGTTCCCAGCCAATAAAAATCAAGTTTCACCCATCATTTGAAGAAAGATCTTTCACACATAATATATAAGCTCCAAAGAAGTAGGAAAACCTCAGAAAATTTATGACAAGAAGGTTGTGTCAGTACCTAACGGAATATCTTAACTGCATCTAAGGGGATGTTTGGTGCAATTTAATCCTCGTTACAATGTAGTCAGATATATATTAATAGAGATAAGGGGAGATAAGTAAGGAAATGAAGTAGAGATGAAATTTGGTTGGAGTGATTCCGTAATTTCCATTACAATGTAATGGGTTCCTTATTCAGTTGATGTAATGACCATTGTTCAACTCCAACCATGTAACACCATTCATCACTGGATGTATTCAATCACACTCTCCTTGTGACCCCTCAGCTCCCTCCCTTCACTTTCCACCTAATTTGTACTGAATAAGTTTCCTAACATTGTAGTGAGAATCCTATCCTACCAAACATGCACTAAAAGTTTGTAAACATTAGACTGCTGGAGATTCTGCTCCGGAAAGCAAGGCACATGTTGACAGTGAGATCGAACATATACGGCATTTTAGGAGGCACTCCAAATCAAGTTGCTGTTGCTGTTGCTGTTATGATTGCAGGAATACCCGAATTCCAACTCTTAATGATCCTACTGCCTGGAACTCTACGGGCGTGTTTGGTACAATGTAATCCCCATTACAATTTAATGAGATATATATTAGTATAGATAAGGGAAGATGAATAAGGAAATGAAGGAGAGATGGACTTCGGTCATAGCTAATCTCCATTACAATGTCAGGGGGATTTCTATTTAATTAATGTAATGACCATTATTGAACTCGAACTCATGTAAACACCATTACATACTGGATGTATTCAACTACACTCTCTTGTCTCCTCCTTGTGACCCCTCTTTTCCATTCATTTTGCACCTTATTTGTACTATATGAGGTCCCATTACATTATAAAGGAAATTACATCTTACCAAACATGCACTAAGTTTGCTATTGTACAGCAGAATACCATATAAGAACCAAGATGTAGGTTTCAAAATTTAACTATGGAAAGAGAGCTGACCTTCACCCAATAACGATCCTTTAAGGGAGTGCCTTTATCAGCCTGCAAAATGTCATAACAAAAATCTCAAAACCAAAAGTTACAAATAGCAATCATGTTAAATGTAAAATGTCGGAGGCCAGAGGCTAAAGGAGGAGATCCTTCGTGAAACATGAGCCACAATGGTGTCAAAGAAAGAGTATTAAATGAAAAACTGAAACATCTATACACAATATATGACTTGTGCATACTATACCATCAATAAATCCAGAAAGACAGCCCAGAGGAAATGCTGGTAAACAAAAATCATACGAAACGGGGTCTAACTCAAGCTCTTACCTTTCCAACAAATATCATTGGTATGAGAAATGAAGGTACTGCTGAAACCATAGCCAAAAGCAAGTATTCCAGCTCTTTAAAGTTCTGTCCGTCATCAGTGTTCGATCAGATTAGGCACTTCATGCTCAACAAGTCACAAGCCTGAAACTATACATCAAACAAATGTACTACAGTGGCCCATTACTAGCATGTCTTGTTATCTAGTCAATAGTGTTGGTATTCTTTCCTCCATATCAATATCAATATCAATAAAAAGTCGAAGTCATTAAAAATAGATGATCACACACCAAAAGGACTTGCATCATGAACAATTTCCTCCAAAATTCACAGTAGCAATCAATTTCGCAAAATTCCACTCAATACCAAAAGTCAAAACATATCATGACCAACCCATCAAATAAGTCAATCAACACTGATCATCAATATAAGCACTTTTTCTTCTCCATTATCTACACCGATCAAAATTACACTCAAAGACCTTAAATATCCAACAAAAAAAAGAAAAAAAAACACTGAATTATCCATCTAAACCCAACAATGCAAAACAGCCATCATTTCTCCATACCATTTCAATAAAAAAAAAAAAAGGTAAACACTTCACTTGATTATACAAAATGATGACATATTCAATCATTCCCATGGACCCATCAGACTATTTCAATAAAATCTCTTCTAGACAATCCAAACTACTATCATTCAAACCAGAAATATCAAAAAGACGTGAAAGAGAAAAGTCAAACCTCATATAACTTAAAAGGAACAACAATGCCGAGGCAAAGAGTGAGCCAAAAGGGAGTGTAAAGCAGGAAAAACAACTCTGCCCATCTCTTGCTTGGGTTCTGTGCTAACCACATGCTCGTTGTACTAGACTGCCTTGATGGCGCACGCTTACCTGCCCAACACTCTCAAACTTTAGCAAGCCAGACATGTAGTATGATGCATTATATTGTTACTAGAATTTATTATTATGTAAGTAGAAAGATATGAACAAGATTGAGTTTAGTTAGTACCTCCCATGTTGTGCGGTTGGTCTCGCGATCTAAGGGGAGCTTAGCTTTGACTGTCACTTCACTTCAGTTGTGTTTAAAGCTAAGTGGTGAGTTCGTGGTGGACTTTTGATGAGGAGTTTTGTGTCGTTTTCTTGTCTGTTCTACTTTCATCGACTATACCGTCTACGTGACTGCCACTGCCACATCATACTAAAATAAAATCATACTGTACCAGTATAATAAGGAAAATGTGGTAAGAATGATCTTCAAGTTTGCCTAGTCTTTTAAAATTAATCTCAAACTGGGTTTTGGTCCATCAAATCTGCAAAATTGTTATACATTATGGTAATATTGAATAATATTTTGACATAATTATTATCGACTTAACAATAAAAGGTTATGATTGTACGGAGTATGATTTTAGGGATTTTCTCTAGATTGCCTATGAGTTTTAAATAAAAAACGGAAATTTCATGGTGTACACTTGAATTTTGACGTAATGCACCATGTACCCCCCATTTTAAATAAGGGTACAGTTTACCCCTGAACTTTTGTTGTTGGTATTTTGGTACCCCTATAATAAAGGACGTTAACAGCAATGACAAAACCGTTAGTTAAGTTTGTTAACTGATGGCGTGGAACTAACTAACTGATGACGTGGCATGGATGACGTGGCATTTTTTGAATTTTTTTTTTAAAATATACTGTTGACGTGGCAGTGGATTTGTA
>CAAKMY010115056.1:0-15765 GCA_901111285.1 Corrigiola litoralis | reverse complement strand
TATTGTGGGATGGAGGTTAGTATACAGGGCAAGCCAATACAAAAGCTATTTTTTCGTCTTCAAGAAAGGAGGAGACCTCGACTAAGTTTGTTAAATGCGAGAAACATACCTCTGCCTCGTCAATGGCCTCCACAACAAGGGCTCCATCTAGAGAAAGTCCCTCAATAAAAACATTGCAGCCCTTGACAGCCATGGTTGACTTTTGGGAAATGGAGCAACTTCCACCAATCTTTCTTTTTACATCTGAAAATGTGAGTGCCCACTTCGGCTTCCATACAATTCGAGGCCACACCTCCACTTCTTGTCCATTAAACACTTGTATAACTGGATCGCCGATTTGGACTCCCGCCTAGCCAACAGAGTAGACAGGGTTACACTAAGGTCAATTAGACACAAATAAGATACACATGTAGATGAGAATAATTTGCTTCAACGCGTCAACAAGATAAAATAGCAAATACAGTGAGAAGCAGCCAACAAAGACTCGATACACATACACGATACCCCCCACCCAACACACACACACACACACACTAATGAACAAACAGAAACAAATAGGTTGGCGTGATCATAAGGCAATTACCTTTCTCAAAATAAGGCTGTGGGCCCTGTAGATAGCCATTTCGCCTGAAGTTGCACTATGGTAAGGATTTCCCTTTGGGACCTTCAACAATGAAACAAGAAAGCATGAGATATCTATTAAGATTGATAGGTATGCAAGATCTTATAAATCTAAAAGCATTTAAGACCTTGTTTTTTTGGACTGTAACAACAGTAACTTCAATTCAGTGTAAAACTCATCATTTTGACAACCTAAGCCAACTAATATATTACTGGAAAGATCTTAAAGCACACTTCCAAATGAGTCTAATACTGAATGGATCAAAGATGGTTTAAATAACCAAGTTAAAAGGCTGAGTTCAACTTCTAAAGATTCAGTTCCACACTTCCACTTGATCCAATTTCAGTCCGAAAGAGCAGTCCCTAATAAAGTTAAACAAGCAGCCATACACTCTACCCACGAATAGGTCAATGACTACATTTGTAACAATCAACAATACTCTGGGACCCTACTCATGTTGCTTCGATTCGTAAGCAACAGCACAGGATATGTAGAGGATATGGACCAAAGAAGTGAAACCAACATGTCAAAGACGACAATATCATAAAACATCCGCTGACAATTCATAATCCATCTCGGTAAACATCACTATGCGTACTCTCACACCAGCTACCCTGAGATATTCTCGTGATAATGTGTCTAAGATCAATGGTCACTTGATTTTTCCCACTCCTCTCAAATTCGAAGTGAAGGGACGAATAAGTAGCAAGAGCTTTTTAGTCTCTCTTTGACGTGAACTTCCACAGACCAACTCAGAATTACAGTGAGATTGTAAATACCTTTGCAGCATCCTCGGGATTGTTCTTCACTGGTGCATAAGCAAGCCATATATCCATTACCTGAGAGGATAAACTGACACCGTTTAGCAACACATATAGAGCAAAGGACTGCTGAATAAAAACAATACAGACAAGCCTCCACTTACAGTAAATCCAACCCTTGCTGTTGGAGGTAAAGTCTTAGGGTAGTCTTGCATCATACATTCCAATCTACTAGAAGACTTGAAGGAAGTTTTTGTAGCATCCTTATACCTAAATGCAAAATAAACGTTGATTATTTCACCCTGATATATACTGATTGGAAATTTAGAAGATCTACTACTATGAAGAAACATAAACCAGAAAAAATTACTTGGGGTTTACAAATTCTTTGATGGCACCTCCTGTCTTCTTGAGTTCCTCAATGTATGAATCAAGTTCCAAAATCAACTGCAGAATAAAATAGAAATCTTATAAGTGAGTTTTTTTAAAAAGAAAAACAATAGAGGAAAGGAAGTGAAACTAAAAACTTGAAAGACAGACCAGTGCCTAAACAACTGGTATTTTCTGACTCCTTGACCCCTACCCCTTCTTCAGAATCATCATAAATTGGAAGAATATCACCAAACACAAACTACATGTGCGGACACAAACAAGGATGCACCTGTGACAGACCTCCTAAAACTAAAGATGTCAATCAAATACTTGTGTTCTTTGATGGCACCTCATGTCTTCATGACTTTGTTACTTTAAACTAACATGTTATGCTGCTCCCGTTAATATCCATGTATTAGGAGTCCTCTACAAAGAAAGCTCTAAAGTCTAAGCTCTTGACCAAGTATTAAGTTGGTCTTGAGCTACCTGAGGCTAAAGCAACCTCTGACAATAAGTTTACATAAAAAGGAGGTAAATTGCACAAGAGGGAGGAGAAAATACTGAGATATAGAAGTCAAATGCAGTGCCAAAGTCCACAGAACTGTATGCGAAGACAAAAGAAGTAGGTAGGTCAGTGCACAAATGTTACACAAGTTATCATCTACGACACCAGTAACTAAACAGTGTCAGAATAAGCTTTCCACATTTGAAAGGGGCCATGTAATTTCGTTCTTTGCCTGCTTAATAACTCTGGCAACACCCTTACAAGACCAATAGCTGGAGAAACTGTCAAAGATCCAACTTACAAGTAATACAGATCATCTTTAAGAAAATTGTCTAACAGGTATTTCAAACTCTAATTCTTTGGATACAAACCAGGAGGAACAATGTGGAGGAACATCCAATAATCAGCCAGCAGCTTAATTCCATAGGATCATCGCACCCAACTAGCAACTACAATAAACGCTTTAAGGTAGAACAATTGTATCATAAGAATCCTTGATCACAATACTGATAACGTACCAGACTGGTATAACCAAGAAGGTGGAATGGTTTGTATCCAAAGAATGCCCAATCACAAACTTCCACCAGAGCGTTCAATTATAGGACAAATATGACCAAGAAGGCAAGAAGGTACAAATTCACAGCAGTTTACACCTAGGCTGCAGGCTTACCCTATTGCTCTCTTAGCTTACACTAGGAGGATAGAGTAGACCATAGACGTTCCAACTAACAGATGCCAAAAGTGAGACAACTAAAATAGATTTGGCTTGATTTCACTATGGGTAAAGTTCACAAAATGCTGTTATTTTGAAACAAGTACTTGATCCTGACAGAGATTTGTATCTGATTCACCTTTTGGTGGTTAAGTAATAAACTTTATCTTAATCCGCTTTTCAAATGAAAAAATTACTTATTAGCGATAATAAACAATTTGCTTCATTTAAATAACAGGGATCTTCTTTGATAGAAAATTCACACTTTCACAGGGATTTTATGAAGTTAATGCCTACTAAATAACAGTTTGACCCCATACAGGCCAATCCAAATTATCTCAATTACCCATCCCCAGCACTTGTGACATTACGCAAAACAGGAGCTCAGGTAAGGAATCACAAAGTAAACACATATGATAAGTGTCCCCACGGCCAGACACTGGCGCCCAAGTTACCTTCTCTCAACTATTTGCAGGAAATGTGCAAGAACCACCAAATAAAGTATTTACAGTGTGGCATATTCACAGCTCACAAGCATCATTCAAATGTAAAAAGAGGTAAGGACGAACAAGCAGATTAAAGTAGAATGCTAACCTCGAAAATTATAAAGGGTAGAGGGAAAAAGCCAGTTTGTAAATTTAAACTTTACCTGATTAATATTTCCAGGGAAAGGTGAAAATCCAGTTTCACAGTTGACATCTCCATCAGCATTAATAGTCGCTCGAAGCAGAGGATCAAGTTGATTGTACTCCACATTGATCACCATGGTCCTCCCTAAAGTTCATATCACTTTCAGTTTGTAAGAGTTGAGGCATACAGAGTCGTAAACGCGTCGAAATATAAGATAATGTCTTTAGCTTATATACAAAATTCCAAAAAGAAATCTGTTTGGTAGAATATGACAAAAAATTCAGCCCAAGACACAAATTATCACTAATAAACAGGGGAAGCCAGCAGCCAGAAGTTCTAGTTTTAAGAAGTAAACATAAAAAAAGAAGACGAGAAAATGATGCAGTTACTCCTGAAGCAAGGAGACAACTTTTTAGAATGTGACTCGTAATTTACTACTAAATCTTCCCAAAAGGAAATCATGATATAAACGGAATAACGATAATTGATAACACCCAATACAAAGCATCAACTAAGTACCATCAGCATGTGTAAGCTTAGCAATGCCACCAATAGCTTCTTTTGCTTTACGTGGAACTGCAAGAGAATTGACATGGTACTGTTTGATGGCGCTGACCCCCAAAGAAGCTGGAATTGCCTACAGAAGCACAAGATCCAAAACTTCAACCAAGAAAACTTCAAATACAAGCAGACACGCTCAGATTCTTTATTAGGTGTAACAAGTCATGCTAGTACATGGGCATGAATAGAACATGATATAAAGGTCTGAAGCTGCTGAAACCACATAATTACTCAATATGATAACTATTCATTAGGGGAATTCATAATAGTTAGTTTATTCGGGTATTAAACGCGGATTGCCAAATTAATTAAAAAACGTGTCTGAAACGTAAACACAGACTGCCACAGCCTTTCAAGACAAAAAAAAAAAAAAAAGGCTACTTGACGAATAAAAGGGAAAAAAACAAAACTTTCGTGAATTTTAAAAGATACAAAAAGGCAATAAAGAAAAAGAAACTCAAAGGATCAGGACTCTGAGTCTTCACAGTTTCACTCCCCTAGACTCACAGCCATTGTCTTATTTCTCCCTCAAGCTCTCAAACCCTCCTTCACTCATCCATCTCCACCGCCGTCCAGTGAGTCGTTCGTCGCCGCTCTCTCCAGTCTCATCCTTCTCTATTCTTAGCAAGATAAACTATACTCTCTCATCTATCTATGTAATATAGCTTCAAAACCCAATATCAATTTACTTGTTTTGCTAAGATATCTAAAGATGCCCAGTTCGTATTTCGTAGGACCTTATTCCAGCTTTCGTTCACTTTCCCAAAATCAGAATGTTCATCTGCGTTTCTGCCAAGGTCATACGGAGTACATCATAGGACATTGTTCAAGCTCATTATTGTTCAAGCTCATTTTCGACCCCCTAAACAGTGAAACCAAGTCCTACTCTCTTCATAAAAGTTGTAGCTATAGATCTCAGTTTCTGACGCATCTTTTATCACCTCATTCCGAGTTGAGTGATTTAAGAATAAAATACCAAGCCCTGTACAATTTCTACGGCTTGTATCTTTCTATTCGAAAAATCAACTATTTTCACCTTGTTATCCTCTTATATAAAGAATAAAATTCTACATGATAATTAAACCTTAATTGTAATGAACACATTAGTGTGTAATTAGTGAAGTTTATTTAGATTTCTTTTCTTAAGCAGGTGCTACAATTAGTACAATGTTGAGGATTGAGGATTGAGAAAGAAGGATCCATTTTGGGAGCATGGGGAATGTTCAACAAGAAGTTCATGATTTTCTAATTACTAACTTTATTTTTATTTTCAGTTACGTATGGACATTATGGTTGTTGGTCTTGGACGTTGAAGTTTAATTAATGAAGACCTTGTGTGAATCATTTTTATATTTAGATGTGGTGTGTTAATTATAGAGATAGTGAAATACATTTCACAAAGCAAAACATGGAATTTTGTATATACATATATGCTTTCTTTTATGTAATTCAATTTACAAGTAAAATGCAATCAAAAATAGGAGATGAATTTTTTATCTGAATTTTGCAAAATAGAAAAGTATTAAACGCGTACACGAAGGTATCCGTATTTTGAAAATCAACGTCTTTAGTCTGGATTTTTGACCGTATCTTTAAGACAAGTTGCCGTAAGACATGTTGCGAAATAATACACGTACGTATTAGACTCCTTTTAATTCCCGTACCGTTTTTAACTAAGTATGTCCCAAATGAACATCTATGCAGAAGAAGATGACGAGACACATGTGGAAACAAACCTTTGTGACTAAAGTGAGAAATAGTTCTCAGACGAGATTACATGTTCAAGCACAAAATGTTAACTTCTAGTTGAAAGAATTATTGTTAGACTATGTGAACACTGCCTCTACAGGGGACAAGGTCCACATTACTGAGTGTCTGAGTTCATAAGGTTCAATGATACAAAGGTCACATACCCACACCACAATTTTCAATTTTCTTTTTTAAACATTAGGCCAAAACACAGTTATCGTTGTATAGAAAATCATGCAAACATGTTTCAGATTCACAGCCACAGTCATTAATCAACAGCTCAGGGTCAAACACCAACATAAATCTGAGCAAGACAATAAAGATGGATCTGCTAACTGTATCAAACAAATAGGGATGGAGACCAAAGTAAAAACCAACCTTGAAGAGAAGTCCATTTGTATCTTGGAAGAACAAAACCCATTTGACACCAGCATCATGCCTGATTAGAAGAAAGAATTTCCAAAAACAACTTCAGAATTTAGGGTCCTCACAAGTTTATGGAAAGCACTAGAGAAAAATCTGAATGCAGCACACAAAGGGTAGAATCAATTTCAGGACTTTCGAAAAAAGCAAAATTCATATATGTAACCTTTCTTATCTTTTTTAAAGAGAGGATAGGAAATGGTAATATAACTAATCTAGAATATATATACTTATTTGGATAACTGATAGCCATACCATTTGTTTAAAAGACCACTGGAATATAACAGTGCATGAACATCACCATGGCCATGAGGTTTTGTCTGCCACAAACAGCAGGAAGAAAGGATTAGCGCGGGGGGAAAAAGTTTACTACTCCTCAAACAACGCTTAGATACTATTGCTTCGCTTTTCATGAGTATAATAAGCACCTGGATTCTGTACTTATTTAGTGGGTCCACTGCAAGCCTGGCATCATTATCAGCTAAGCAAGCAACTTTTTCCTGAGAGAACCAACATATGAGCACGGCATACCATGAATACGTATTAAATTACTTCAAACAAGATAAATTTTGTAATACCTGCTTCAAAAGTGTAACTTGAGTAGGTTTCATTCCAAAATAGCTATTCGACTCCAACAGCGCCAGTGTACGTGTATGTGTGTCATCCGAAGTCATAATAGCCAGAGGGATTTCCTTCTGAGAGTCATCTACAGATTTGAGAAAACAGATATCACTGAAATAGGAGAGAGTGCAAGAATAAGAATATGAGACTAGCCAATGTGCTTGTATTTGTCAGTATACGTAAGCACCCACCTCCAGCGAGCCTGGCACTAGCTTCTTGGAGTGCAAGAATATAATCAATGTATAAGTTTAAGAAACAAGTTCCTGTTGTGGTCTCTGAAGGAAGAGCAACCTGCAAATTGTTACAAAGTCATTACAACAATACATTAATACCCATGCTCTTGTGTATAGATGCTTTAGTCTATTGACTTTAGGTTATGCAATAACTCATTCCAGTAATGCTAGAAACATACGTGTATAGTTTCTAGAAACTAAGGCTCCGTAATTAGATATAAAAAACTGTACACCATGGTCTACTCCAAATGTGCAGTTTGGTAAAGTGACACATAGCAGTAGAAAAAAAGGAACAGGAACAGAGACAGAAACATTCTCTAACAAGGGAAAAAGAGATGTGTGTAGGAATTTTCTCTGGGAAGGCAGGGAGGTGTATCACAGTGCGTCCCTAGAAGCTTGGGACTGGATTTGCAGACATAAAGAAAATGGTGGTCTTGGTTTTAGAAGAGTGCAAGAGTTTAACAAGGCTTGTATTTCCAAATTTGCTTGATGGATTAGCTGCAAAACTGACCATCTCTAGGTAAGATGAGTGAATGGTGTCTATCTTAAAGGTATGGACTGGTTTGAGAATATCCGAAAGGCTTAAGCCAGTTGGTACTGGAGAAGAATTTGGTATTTCAAAGAGCAGGTGCACAATCTCTGTAAAATTAGTCTTTTGGCTGGGAAGAGTTCTGACAGTTTCAGATTTCTATATGCATTTCAGGGGATTGTTCAGAAAGTTTGGTGGCACAGAGTGGTCTGGCATATATTTAATTTTCCTAAACAAGCTTCATCACTTGGCTCTTTTGTCTTAACAGATTACAAGTTAAAGAGAAGATTTGGAATTACTGAGAATACTAACTGTGAATTATGTACGAATCGGGTTATAACTCATGCTCATTTGATGTTTCATTGTGAGTATAGTGTGAGATGTTTGAGGGAGCTTTGTAAGAGAGTGCAGTGTCAGATTCCTAGTACAAGAACTCTACAGTGGGGTAGCAGGAAGCATTGCAGCCCAAAGTTCAGGAAAATGGCTACTAATGCTCTAATCTGTGCCTTGATCTATACTGTTTGGTCAGTCCGGAATAGTTGCAGATTTGAGATTGCAACACCAACCTGAGAGACTAGTTCAGGTTCTGATAAATGATGTAAAGAATCGAATTCTGTTTGTCAATAGGAAGAGTGTCAGAAGTAGTAATCAGGTGTGGCTAGACAGTTTGTAAACTTGTTTCGCTATTGTGCCTTCCTGAGCTTGTTCATGGATTAGTTCCTCCTTTCTATATTGGAAGGGAGGTTTAAGTTTGTATTTTGAGCTTGTTTGGTTGATTAATGATAATTACTTACATTTTCACCAAAAAAAAAAAGGAGAAAAGGGCAAGAAGAGATGATCTTTGTCCAACTATTGAACAAAGAGCATACTGAAAGACAGCACTAAGAATGGAAAAGGATGAATCCAATCACCCATTAACAGAATAGTAAACGAACAGCTCGAAAAATTGTTTTAGACAACTGAAACCACCCAACAAGAATCACAGGAGTGTTTGACAGTAACAATAAGCAGATGCAAGATAGATTGTTCGAGTTTGATTGCTTGCTTTGTAGCTTTAGATCATCTTTATCTTTATGAAGGGCGGGGAAGGGGAGGAGAGGAGATGACATATTAAACCATACAGCCGTATCATCACCTTAATTCCATTGTACCCAAGACGCTCACCAAGTCCGCCCGCGACGAGAACAAAAGCAGCATTTTTCGCTTCCTTGACGCCTGCCTCTTCATATTTGATGAAAGTTTCATCAGCAAAATTCAGATTTTCACCTGTTGGAACCTATATGATTATTATCAAAACATCAATCAGATTCTTCAAGATGCCATATGCAAACAATATTGATAGCCGTAAAGCAATATTCAGAATCGTCAATCCAGCAGATACTATAAGCACAATCCTTTCCTTCAGAACCCTTCTTACACACCACAAATTTATAGCAGACAGGTTGTCTAATATACATCTGAGACAGCAAAACGCAGGTAAGGCTATGTTCAATGTCCCAAAAACTCAGAAGTCGAATTCATATTTAGCCAAATATTAATCTACCCTGGCCTATAGAACTGATCTCATAATACCAATTAACTTCCTTATCCTGTATGTTTTATAAGCAGTAAGGACAGGAAATTTTGGGAAAGGATTGGCACCATCACGGACGGAACAAGGGGGGACTGGTGAAGGCCACAGCCCCCGCCTTCCCCCAACATTTCCTTTAATATTTGGTTGCTAAGTTTTTCTTCTTAATTCAGTTGTAAAAGCTAGTGATAACCGAGAATAATAGTGTCAATACTCTCAAAAACAATTCCTGCCTCTGGCACTGGGTACCTTAACCTGAATTCAAATCTAACGTGACCCGAGCATTAATCTACACAAATGAAAAAACTGATCCAACAATATCAACTTCAGTATCAATCAAAAAGTCTTGGAAAATACGGTCTATTTTTATCATAAAAGTAGACGGAGCCATGCTTGCCCAAAGAAGGGATATAAATTTCAAATTTGACTTGGTCGCAGCAAGTTTAAGTTAATTTAGCTTGCAAAAACTCGTCTACCTTTATTAAAAAAAATAGACGGTCTTTACTAAAAATTTGTGTATTCCAATATGTAAGGTAGTAGTAATGACGCAATTTTCAGAAAACGATGGGTACCCGAACCTGGATACAAAATCTGCATGATAACGATAACTGACAACAGCAAATCACTATAGCTACTGGAACTTAACGCAACTTATTCATGATTGAGACATCATCGATCACATGGTCAAGACTTACAGAAGGCGTAAAACCATCAAAGGGATTCTTCCCGGACATGGAGTCCGCGAGAAGCTCCCTTGCATTTCTGATATACTGGGCTAACCCACCAGGGTAGCTGTCATTAAGACGAGCAACCTGGTCGAAAAAAGCGCGCTTCTCATCATCGTGATCAACAGACCACCCATCGAAGACATGGTTTTGCCCCATCTCTATCAGCATCTTGGCCAACTCCACCTGATGATAAAACCACGTGAAGAATATGACAATATGATTAACAATATGATAGTAATAATGAAGAGTATGATAATGTGGTATTAATGATGAGGAAGATGAGAAGTGTGTGTGTACATGGTGAGGGGAGAGGTTGCGGAGGTTGGGGTGATCGGCCATGGGGTGGGAGTGAGTTGACTCGGCGAGTTGAGGAGAGAGAGAGTAAAGAGGATTATGGAATATGCGGGGTGTTGTTGCGTGAGACTTCAGTTTAGTTTACTTTAGTTTAGTTTAGTTTAGTTTAGTTTAGTTTAGTTTAGTTTAGTTCAGTTAGATTCACTTCAGTTTAGTTTAGTTTAGTTTAGTTTAGTTCAGTTAGATTCACTTCAGTTTAGTTTCAGTTTAGTTTTTTTTTTTTTTTTTTTCCTAAGGAAGTTTCAGTTTAGTTTAGTTTGGTTCACTTAAGTTTAGTTTCAGTTTAGTTCAGTTTGATTCACTTCAGTTTAGTTTCAGTTTAGTTCAGTTTGATTCACTTCACTCTAAGTTTCACCAAATTAAATTTTTTATTTTTTACATTACTTATTTTGTTATTGTTATAAATTAGATTATGTTTTCTCTCGTTTATTCTGTGTTTATTTTTATGTACCACTAATATCTTCATTAAATTTTTTATTATTATTTTTAACATAAAAGTAATGGTGGTAATAACGATAATAATAATAATAATATTAATAAGGATTTTTTTAGTGTGTGTCACCAATGCACATGTTAATACCCATTTAATAACATGATATATCTCCCACTGACTTGAATATATATAACCAAATTTAATACATTTTTCATTAGAACAATAAAATCTTATTGAAAATTGTTAATATTTAAAAGTTAGAAATAGTATAATTAATCAATGTTGCTTGTAGCGTAACCCCGCATTTCTCTAATCATCACAAATTTCTCAGAATATCAATCTACTATTTCTTGCAATCCAATCATCATAAGAAGGTTTAAAAACTTGTAAATCATTTAAACTCTTGTAATTCCCCAAATAGGAATAACAATATGTAAATTACACAACAAGAAACTTAAGACACTCATCAACTAAGTAATTGTCACTAAAAACAATACAAAGTAAGACACGTCAAATACCATCTAAGTTATTCCATGACTCTTTTCTCTAAATATTCAACTAATTAGTTATCTACACTCACGTTTGTCCTAATGAAGTTGTGCAATAAATCTTAAGCTAAAATTATTCTCTGAAAACAAGCCTTTGTCTAATTACCAACATGTTTGTTTCTAAAAAATATCTAACTTGAGTTTAATCTATCTAAAACTTCTTAAACTAATATTTATGACTCATGAAGGCTTCTTCTTAGATAAAGAAACTCACTTTCTCTAAAATATGGCCAAATGTGTCATGAGTGACTTCTTAATAACATCAAAACGCCCATATATATGAAGAGTTAAAGCCTTTCAATTTTCAAGTATGCGCCAAATGCATAAAAAATTGTGAGAGGCAAGGTTCTCATCAAATAATCACTCGAAAAGTAAATTTTGGACCTTCTATAGTTTACTTCTTGATGAGAGACAGTCTTTGCTAAACCCATGTGCCACACAAGACTCCCGTTTTTTGAAGCGCAATTTTGACCATCCCATGTCTTTATAAAATAGTATTTAACAAATTATTGTAAGAAAAAAAATTTGGGGCCTAGTTTTGGAGTTTAGTGCACTATCCCTTCAATATATGAGACGACCCTAACCATAGACAATACATAACTTATCAAAGGCAATGCCGAATTGTAGCTATTAGATCAAGATAAATAGTTTCAGTGAAAAAAAGTCTTTTTTGCATAAAAAAAGTAGGACGGTGGACTTTCTTTTACGTACTCATCTTAATAAGATTCCACCTGTCATAAAAATAGTGTATAAGATAGTGTGGGATATGCGTTACATGCAAAAGATAAAATGTGTTGGATCCCCTAAACTATAAAGCAAACTCGAGATGGCTAGTAAAAGAACGAGAGGGGGGCAATAAAGTCAAAAAGTTAGTGTTTGCAAAAAAGAGGTTGTTTTGGGTGCATGCTTTCTCTCACTAGCATTTGCTCTACGTGATATATCTTTTATATTAGTGATGCATCATATAATTGTATAATAATTATAAAAAAAATTGCCGAAAATATTTTATACACTTGTAGAAGCTTTACTAAACTTTGTAATAACTTTTGTTTCCGTGTAGACAACACAATGGAGAGCTGATTTTTACACTATAAAATGTTATTTTTACACTCCTCTATTTGAGATCGAGGAGCATTGGGAACTGTGACTCACAAAGAGGAGTGTAAAAATCAATGTATGGAGTGTAAAAATCATTTCCCAACACAAGGGTGCAAGACGAATCTATTACCGTACGTCCGAAGATATGAGTTATATATGGGTCAATGTCAGAATCAGACACAAGTGATAGTACTACAAGTCTTTACTAACAAAAGAAGAAGTATGGTGCAACTTTATTACCCAAACCATGTCAACTAATGCAAAGCATGCAACTTATTAATTTTGTGACGCCAAAAACATCATAATACCCACCTCAATTCTCTTAATTTACCCTCTCAATTCTTTCTTTGTCATTCTTCACAATACGTACACATACCCACTTGAAAAATCTCATCTTTTATTGCACAGTTCCCTAAAGATCATAACTTTGAACTCAAGTTCCAAGCTTTGTTTGTTACATCTTTTGGGTTGTTGAGAAAAGAAAGATTTGACATAGGATACTTTTTAATGTTGAATTAAGAGTTTTGGGTTCTTGTGCATTTTTTTTATTTTTATATTTTGTGCCAAAAAGTTTGCAAGTTTAAGTGAAGTAGAGTTAATTTTGTTTTTATTTGTATTTTGTGTTTTATAGCTTGTAAGTCATAATTAAGCTATTATTTTGTTCTTGTTTGGTTGTTCTGGTGAGTGGTGAATGAGGAAGAGCTTTTGATTTGTATGCATGGATTTAAAGGTGGTGTTTTGTTGTTATGGTAGATTTTTTTAGTAATAGTGAATGGATAATGTTTAATTTTGTTCATAGAAATATAATATTCCATGGAATGCAGATTATAAAGTGATCGTTTATTTGGTTTTCATTGTTATGCTAGGATTCTTGGATTTACCACTGATAGGGACTAGGACTAATAGGAGGAAAAGAAGTTGGGGTGCCACTTTCGATGGGGCGTTTTGTGAAGGTGCAGATTACCTTGTGAACATGGACACGAGCAATAGTACGAAAATAAGTGTTGAGAGTTTGATGGATATATTGGATAGTATGGAGTATTGGAGATGGAGCGGATGACAACTACGTTTCGTTTATGCTTGAGCTAGAGGGGTATTGATTGACGAAGTTTGAGGAAGGAAGATTATGAGGAAGATCCGACCTAGATGATTTTTTTGGATAATTTTATAACACTTGATGAATATGTACCTTTTACTTGGTAAATAAGAACTCTAACGTGGCTGAATATGCATACTATATTATGTAGGGCTGTTCACCGGTCCAAAACCGGACCAGACCGGAGACTGTAACATATAAATTGTCGAACGCGGAGACCGAACGGGATAGAAGTTGGTTCGGACCGGACCGGAACGGTCAGGACCAGACTTCTTTTTTTCTTTTTTGTATAAAATTTTATTCTGAGTACAAAAAATGAACAATGCGTCTTTGCCAGCTCAGTACTTGCTAGTGCATTCAAATTTCCAACTTAAGTATTCACAACTTCCACTAAACAACCCAAAAAAACCCAAACAAAAAGGAAATTAGCCAGCAACTTGTTCAACAAATGAATGAAATCACCTACCTCAAATTGAAGGAAACGGACATAAACTCTGACGAAATGGATTCTTTGAGATGAAACTCAAAAACCCACCTCAAATTTCTATAAAAATGGGATCTTTACACTAACTCAGTCCAACAAATGCCAAATAATATTAAATAGCAAACAAAGGTCCAAACTTGATACAAACATCTAGCCAAAGACTTTCTCCTCCATTGTTTGAGCGAGATCGGAGATGTTCTAGATCCAATGATGTGAAGAACACCGGGAGATCTTCGTCGAAGATCAACCGTGGCCATTGATGAAGGCTTGAAGAGGAAGTCATATTAGAAAGGAGGAGTGGTGGAGGAGTGTTTGTGGTTGATTTTGTGAAGTGGTGGAGGTGTGAGAGGAGAGAGGAAAAGGGTAAGCGACTGTCTGTTGGGAGAGCAAGGGATATTTTGCTTGTGATTTGTGAGTTACACTAGGGTTCAAACATTTTAATTTGTGTGTGACCGGGTCCAATTTTTCTGGGTTTAGACCGGAAACCGTATTTTGCAATTATAAGGACCGGACCGGATAGCCTCGGTCCGGTCCGGACCAGATTTTAAACAGCCCTAATATTATGCATATTAAGGTATGTGAATATAGATTTTTTTGAAGGAAGTAGGTAAGGAGAACTACATAAAAAAAATAAGAATCTCATCTTAGGAATAACACCTTAATGTTTGATAAGATATGTAAATATGAGTATTGGGTAGATTTGAGACATGACAGGTGAAAAATCTAAACAATACAGTCAAAATAGTAAAGAAACTGTATCATCCAAAACACCAACATGCACAGCTTAATCAACAACCCTCAAATAAAATAAAATAAAATAAAATAAACTAAGATTAAACAAGAACTAGTAACAAACTGGATCCTCAGACAAAATACTAACTAAAATTAAAAATTTATAAATCATCATAATTTTTATAGATAATAAATTAAGCTTGTATCGGGTATGAAGTTAGAGAACATCACCACAGTAAAAGCAAACTCGAAATGTCATGCAACCCACCAAACAAATGGAAAAGACCAATAAAGATCAAGGAAAAACCAATCCGATGACAATCCTTCAAATATGCAAAAATTCTAGGCAAACATATTGCCACACAAGCATCAAATCGATAAAGCAAACCAGTAACTAAAAGGACATGCTTAAAAAGGGACAAAAAAAGGTCTCCAAAGAAACTGGAATAACGAGCTCCCTTCGTTCAAAGATCTTGCCATATAAATGATAACGAAGAAAACAGATCAATATAGGACATTTCTTGAGGTAAAGATGGCTAGATTTGAAGGGCTAAAAGTGATCAACTAGTGTTGGGAGAAACCATCTACTTTTATTATAAAAGTAGATCAAACCATGTTGACTCAATAAAGGCATATAAGGCCTTGTTCTTTTCAACTGAAATTTGCTGAACTGAACTGAATGGAACTAAACTGAACTGAATTGAATGGAGCTGAACTGAACTGAACTGAACTAAACTGAACTGAAGTGAAATGTCATTTAATTCAATTTAGAATAATTTAAATTAACTAAATTAAAGAGATATTTTATATTACAATTATTAGTGATTTTACTATTATATGTCATTAGCTCATTATCCTTTGTTGTTCTTATAATAATAATAATAATAATAATAATAATAATAATAATAATAATAATAATAATAATAATAATAATGAGCTAAACTACTGACCTAAACTAAACCATTGATCTAAACTAGTGAACTTAAAACTATTGAGCTAAATTG